>JARHVA010010354.1:10000-181927 GCA_037957365.1 Torreya grandis | reverse complement strand
AGATAGAGGAGGTGAATATATGTCTAATGAATCTCAAAAATTTTGCAGATATCATGGCATTAAAAGGCAACTGACTACAAGGTACACACCACAGCAGAATGGTGTAGTAGAAAGGAAGAATAGAACAATCATAGAGATGGCTAGAGGCATGTTAAAGGCCAAACATTTGTCAAATGAATATTGGGCAGAACCAGTAGCATGTGTAGTATATATTTTGAATAGAAGCCCAACAAAGAGTGTCAAGGATCAAATTCCACAAGAAGCTTGGAGTGGTAAGAAGCATAGTGTACATCATTTCAAAAATTTTGGTTGTATTGCATATTCTCTTATACCATCTAAATTGAGAAGAAAACTTGACGATAAAGGTGAGAAATGCATTTTTATTGGCTATAGTGAAGAATCAAAAGCTTATAAGTTGTATAACCCCATTTCAAAGAAAGTGATTATTAGCACAGATGTGGAATTTAAGGAAGAAGAAGCATGGGATGATAGCATTGATAAAACTATCACAATTGGATCACCAATTCCCCAAAATGAAAAAGAATCTAAAGAACAAAATTTTTAAGGTGATCAATCCTCTCCAAAAGCAAGAACAATCACTCTAATAAGAACACCTACGAGCTTAGCACAAGGTGAATCATCTGGTCATGCATGTCATCCTACTCCTAATTCACAAGTGATGAATCAGATCCAACTCTTGCCACATTAAGATCAAAACTTATAACACTCAATTTGCCAATTTCCATGAGATACCACTTTGACTGTGTTAAGTTTTTTGATGACTACATGACTATGTTAGTTTTCATTTTGCTCATCCAAATATATGAAAGATAATTTAAATACTATAATAATTCATGATCATATGATAATCAACTCACCAACATATAAATTTTAATGTTCACTCCAATACATACATATACCTTCTCACATAGATGTATACTCATAACTTTTGCTCACAGAAGATAGGGTTGTGTTTTTCAACATAGAATGTCCTTAGATGAATAACAACATATAATGTTTAAATACTATTAAGAATTTTTTTATGTCAAGTACTAATTACTCATAAATTCCAAAATCCCACCAAATAGAATCTCCTTTTCCACAAGACTCTGACCTTCACTCAGATTTCAAGGCACATTTTGTAGAAGCACATGGTATATAGTTTATAATTTGAACATTCAAAATATTTGAAACTCAAATGAAAAATGATATAATAACCATCAAATAAAAGGTATTTTCAAATTTCCACTCACACCAACATCACAAAGAACTTGTTACTAATCATGTTTCACTATCATGCACACTGTCAACTATCTTTTTACATATTCAAGAAGATGCAGGGTCTGTTTGCTTTCTTATCTACAAATAATAAAAACTTGTCTTTATTCACTTGTTTGGGGTTATTTACATTAATCCCTTAGAATCCTACCCCATCCAACTCTCTTGAATATAACTTTAAATACAAAATAAGACATGGATAAGACTCTTATTACCAAATAACCATCAACTGAATTCTAACTTCTTTTGTGTGTTGAGAGTGTCCTCAACTAAGTTAGCTACTAACATATTTCTCAAATATGAGTTTAGGTATATGTGTTGTAACATTTTAAAATCCTCACTAAATTCTAACCACACCAAATTTAATTTTGGACTTGTTGAAATAAGATTGAAGTCTTTATGAATGTTCAAAAATTCAAATGAAAGATTTGGTGGGAAAGTCCAATACAACTCTATTAATTTAAAACTGACAAAAAACTAAAAACTTATAAAGACTCATATAAAATTATTATGACCTTGACTACCTTATAAAGACTCAAAACATGTAAACTAGATCACTATTTATTTTGGGTAGTGATGCTCCCATATCACCTCATCATCCCTATTCACTATTTCATCATACCTCATCATCTCTAATCACTCATTCCTCATCCCTCATCTCCCCCAATCACTCCCTCATTAATCATCACCATCATTTATCATCCCTAATCACTCCCTCATTGAACCTCACCATCCCTCATCATCTCTATTGACTTCCTCATCATCTCTACTCAATTCCTCCTCATGCTTAGTCACTCCATCCAATACCTTGATGGTGGTGTTTTATTGGGGTTTAACAATGTTAGGAGATACAAGTGGAGGGTTGCGTGTTAGCATAAAATATAAGACATAGTGATCAAAATGATGTGGAGGCAAATTTGAAACATTAATATTTAACACCTATGAAAAAGTATGGGCCTATTAGAAATGATGTAATTCACAATTGAAAATCTGCCAAAAAATGAAAAGCAAGTAAAATTAGAATAACACCAAAAATGGGTAGTAAATACATGAGGATCACCAAGCTCTGCAATTTCCTCAAACCAATCAATTATTTTCGATATGAGGACATTTTATGATCAGAATAATTACATTAAAGGCCTTCTTTTTGTATATCTATTGATTGAGTCATTATACTAGAGATTGGAAAATAATTTTCAAATGATTAGAACAAGTAGTACAAGATTTGATAATGGTGCTTAATTCACAACTTCAATATTCAATCCAATGAAGAGTACCACACTATGATCTCTCTACTTACACATCTTGAGAAGTGGGTACATGTTATCTAGTACTATAAAAAGTTAAGTAGATAATAGATTATGAACCCAATGATATGGTCGGTACTAAAAATATCTCCACTTCCTCTAATAATAAATTATATGAATTAAAAATATTGTTTCATTAACAAATGTAGATAAATGGTGAGCCAATACACTTTATCATTTCTAATGGAAGTCCGAAGAATTTAATTCTCCTAAATCATATTTTCAAAAATTGAACTTGAAATTTATATATCATCCATAACCACAAGTTAATGTATGGTATAGTATAGGCCTTGAGAAATGGATCACCTAGTAGTGTCACTTGGTGTACAAAATCAAACTTTTTATAGATGAAATCCTTTGTGACATCTCACCATTATATGTGTGTGATGTTTTACTTGTGGTCAACCATGTATTTTCCATTCACATGTAGTCTATGAAGTAAATCCTTGAAATGTTATGATAGATTGCCATGATTTGAAATACCATATATCATATTTAGTTTATAAGCTTTCAGTCATTAGTGTGAAGAAGTGGTTGGGAATATTGTAAGTTATAGTAAGGAGTATACTCTTAATGGTAAGAATTAAATGTAATGATATCCTTATGTAACCATATCATAGTGTGGTTTATCCAACAATAATAAAGCCAAAAGAATTAAACCATCAACTAGATGAATACAAGGATATATTTCTATCACCTAAATAAGTTCTTGTCTACTATACACTAAAAAATACTATTGATTTGATCCCTTAACTACCTCTACCTCAAACGTCTTTATACAACATATCATTTCTAGAGAATGAATAGATCAAGTGGTAGATCCATGAAATCATGTATAATGGACACATCATGCCCAAATAATTGCCTTGTAGAAGCTCAACTGTGTTTATGCCAAAGTTTTGAATCAATTAAAAAACTCTTAACAAGATTAAAGTGAAGAACTATTATCCTCATTTAAATATTAAGGCATTTTTCTGCCATATCCATGGTATAGAAGTATTTTCCAAAATTGATCTCAAGTTTGGGCATCATCATATTCATGTTAAATCTTTAGACATTTGGAATATAGTCTTAAAAATAAAGTAAGGATTGATTGACTAGTTGGTTATGCCTTTTATGTTAACTCATATAACTAATTGATTCTTTTCAAGATGTTGAATTACATCCTCAGGCCCTTAACCTATGTAATTTTTAAATATACCTTGATGACATCTTAATCTTTAGAAAACATGGGATGAACATCTACACCATGTTGAACTAGTGTTTCACATTTTGTAGAAACATATTTTTGTGATAAAATGAATAAATTTTCATTTTTCAAGCAAGAGATAAAATATTTGGGACAAATTACACACACAAGGAGTGCATGTGTCAACCTAACCAAGATTCAAGTCATACAAGAATGGAAAACACTAAATAACTTTGCATCTGATCCAAATCTTCTCAGAATTAGAAAATTATGCAAGGATTTGTGTTTAATTTTTATCTTTTGAACAAACTACTAAGGGTGGAATTGAATAAAGTTTCATTTAGTTAGCTACACAACAAAGATAATTATACCAACTAAAATTTAGACTCTATTTTGTGTTAATACTTATGTTACTTGACTATAAATTTGGAAGATCATCCAATTCATTCAGTAATAAAATTGACAATCACAAATGGGTATTGAAAACACAAGTCCTAGAAAAGAGTTAATTTCTATTATAATGGATTAAAAAACATATGATTTGAATAAAATATATATTTAGAGTATATAATTATGCTAGATGATGAGGGAGTGATTCAGGATGGTAAGGGATAGTGAGGGTCAATGATAGAGTGATGATGGATGGTAAGGGTCAATGAGGGAATGATTAATGATGATGAGGGATGAAGAAATACTGATTAGGGATTATGAAGGATGAAAAGTGAGTGATTAGGGATAAAGAGGGATGGTGATAAATTAAGGAATGATTAGGGATGATAAGCCCAAGTGATTAGAGATGATGAGAGATAATTAAGGTCAATGAAGGAGTTATTATGGATGAGGAGGGATGAGGAGGGAGTGAATAATGATGAGGAAGTGATTAGGTATGATGAGGGATGAGGAAAAAGTGATTAGGGATGATGATGGATGGGGAGGGAGTAATTAGGGATGATGAAGGATAGTGAGGGTCAATAGAGGAGTGATTATAGATGATAAGGGTGTGATTAGAGATGACTAGGGATAATGAGGGTCAATGAGGGAATGATTAGGGATAATGAGGAATAATGAGAGAGTGATTATGGGTAATGAGGGATGAGTAGGAAGTGATCAAGGATGAGAGAGGGATGATGATAAAGTGAAATTAAAATGTAAAGTGGGTTTTTTATGTATGCAAGTCATCAATGTGACCTATGCTACCCCAATAACACCACTTTGCATCATTTTCAAAGTGAGTGGTTTGAAAACTTTAATTTTGACAAACCTAAGACTCTTATAAATGTTAGGAATCAATCCAAAAGGCAGAAAAACCTAAAAAATGACTATATGTTTACCAAAAATGGATATCAATTATAAAAGTTGTCCTAAAATCCCTAGGTTTAATACTTAGACCCTAAAAATGCCTAAGTACTGACTTGATTGGATTTTTAAAAACTATTTTCCACATCCTAAGGCATGTAACTTTGAGACCAACTCTATTAGATGCTAAGTGACCCTAATTTCTTATATTTACTAAAATAAATTCAGAGTATAAGTACTTAACATTTAGAGTAGTAAATATAAGCTTCTGACCAAAGTTGCCTTTGTGTACAACTCCCACATGCTTGTGGAGACGGTTTTGGTCTTATTACAAAAAAAATGCGTACATGTTATATAATGTGTTTGCATTATACAACATGTACATGTTCTATAATTCATACACGTTATTTGAAATTTAATTGAAAATTGAGCCTTTAGGCTTAGAAATGGTTTGGATTTCCAAGCCAAAGGCTTGTGACTATGCATCTACAGTCGAGACCAAGAGTTTTGAGAAAAACCAACAAATTTAATCTTCAATCACCAAATACATTATGGATTTCAACATCAAAATTCAAATAATTATTACCATCACGATGAGCATGCTGATATATGATTTTTATAATTTTGGGGCTATTTTAAGGTTTCAAACTATATTTATTTCTTACATTTTTTGTAGGCCACTACATGCCACACCTATACATGCCTATTCATATTTATCTAACTTGTTTTTCATTGATCCAATTACAAAACAAATTATATGGTAACAAACTAGGCCTAATTCTATACACATTATTTTTTTTATTTTTTATTTTTTAGGTAGTTAGGGTGGCCCACATGGCTAGCTATCCATTTTTGTTAGTTTTTAGGATCTACTTAATTGTAAAAATTAATAAAAAATAATCATTGAAAAAAAATTAAAAAAATTATAACACACTAGAAGATCTTATCTAAATATTCACCAAAGGGTTTCAAACAATATTTAATGATGCTAAAAAAATGGTGGGCCACACGATTGTCTATCTAATATGTTTTCTTAAAAAAATAGGAAGTCCTCTTAAAATTTTAGATGTTTGACCTACCTATACTTAACCATTTTTCAAAAAAAAAAGTTTTATGGAAAATAGCCTCGAAATGCTACAATTTATATTTTCATATCATCTTAAAATTTTGAGTGTAGCCATCTCAAATTATCTATATAATTTCAAATTTTTAAAATTTTAGAAAAATTATGTCCACGGGTAGGCCCTTTTTTGTCCCCCAAATTTGTGCACTTACCCATCTATATTACTAAACTTTCAATAATGTATCCATTTTGTATGAGATATTGATTCATCCAAAATAAAATGACAAGGATGAGAATGAGGAAAGTGGTAAAAATGATGGGGGCAATGATGATGGAAAGGATAATGATGAATATGAGGAGGAACATGATGATTATAACATGACATATTTTTATTAAATCATTAAATATATGTCATTCTATTTTTCTAAAAATTGACAACATTTATATCTTATTAGTTATGGTTCATGAAAATAATATTTGCTAAATTAAATTTAGCATCTTTGATAGCTATATTCTATATCTACTTGACATTTTATTCTTATATTTTAATTTTAAGTCAAGTCTTTAATATTAATTTTAATTATTTATTTTATTTTTAAATTATTTGTATGCCATTTAAATAAATAATTTGATTTAAATATATTTAAATTTTATTTTTACATATTATTTTTAAATTTTAAATTATTGTATATCATATAATTAATTAAATTTTTCTTCAATTTTTCTTTTAAATACATATTTTTAACACATGACATATTATACAGTGATTTAGAAAATTAATTAATTATAATTTTTTATAATCATTTAAAAATAATAATAAATTGATAGACAATCAAAATCACATTAAATATTTTTATTATATAATTTTTTAAAAATATAAACTTTCCATGTTTAATATTTTTATTAGATAAGGTAAATAAGTAAGTTTTTAAGGCATCCTGCAACTACTAGCATAAAAATAGGAGTATAAGTGAAAATAGTTGAAGTATGACATTAGTTCAAGATAGAAGGCCTTCAACCCAGTATAAAGTAACAATAAACCAAAAGCAAAAATAGGCCAATAGAAAAAACCAACTAAGCAAAAATGACCATAGATCAATTAACTACTAGACTCAGAAAGCTCCTTAAAGCTTGAATTTTTTGATTGGTCTCCTGCTCTTCCTCAGTCTTTGAGCTAGATTCCTTCAACAAAGTCTTCTTGATTATATCCTTGGTCCTCCTTGATGGGCCTGCATTCGATGTTAGAATGGTCCTATCTTGCATAGGGGATTCTTTTGAAAGTATCATAGGGTCTATTTTCTTCTTGGGTAGAGTATCTTTCATCCTTAGAACAACATCTAGGTCATTTTTGAACTTAATTATCGCTGCCTTTAGTCTATTCTAGTCTGTGATGAGGTCAGACATAGCCATACCAACCTATTCCAGGTTGTCTAAAAAAACCACCAATTCTCTACTATGTTGGTTCAAAAAATCATCTGGGAACAATGTAAGAGCAACATTAGGGGTGGGTGTTTCATTGGTAGGAGAGGATATGTGATTGCATTTTTTTTTTAGGGTAGGGAAGGGGTGATCAAACAGTTGAGGGGAGTATGAAAAAGGGTGGTAGAGGGGGAAAAGGAACCCAGGATGGGGGAAGGCTCAGTTTTGGCTACAGACTCAGGGGATTCAATAGGGGGATCTCTTATGGCGAGGGGGGGGGGGGTGGGGGTGCGTCTTTAGTAGAAGGGAGGGGTTTTCTCATAATAGTTTCTCCCTTTTGTATTAACATAAAGATCAATCCATGGTGTATGATTTCATTCTTATTGCTAACCTGGTACACCAGAGCCATGCTCTCCAATGATTTCAATAGATAAAAAGGCAAACTAATTTTGTATCTTTTAAAATGATTGAATGGAAAGAAGTGGTGTGAGAATATGTCTATGAAATTACCTTTTAAGGTGAGATATTTTATCACCTAAAAGTAGATATCCAACCAACATTTTGGGAGGTTGAGTCTAGGGAAACCATTTTTATCAATTTTCATCTCTTCATCTATCTTTAAAAACTTTTGCATGAGCTCCTGCTTCCTGCTATTACCTTTGAACACTTTTTTTATGGTGCATGGCATTCATGTCACCTCCCCAATATTTTCCTCTAAGACCTCGATGCATAGACCCCTCATCCTGACAATTTATTTGTTCCATGTAAGAATAAAGTCCTTTGATAGGTTTTCATCATGGCCTATAATACGTTGCATAAAATATGCCAAACCCCCTTTTTAGAGTTTCTTTTAGACCTTTCTATTATTCTAAACATCCAAACATGACAAAGGTTCCATTCAGTCTCCCCCTCCGCCCCCCTCCATTATCAGTTTATTACAAGGGGGAATGCCTATAATACTTTTGAAGGATTCAAGTGAAATGATGTTCCCAATGTTGATTAATGAAATAATGGGTTGGAAATAATTAACTCACTCACTTCACACATTAATCATTAAAACATCAAATGGGACTACCCATGTCAACTCAAGGAAAATATAAGGTGCAATCATGATTGAGGACATGCAGGATATGGGATGGAATATGATTAGGACTATCCCAGGGGATCGGATTGACAGCTCCAATGCCAAACTTTGCAAGGCAATCCATTGCAAAGTTCCCCACCCTATACATGTGGATTATGGAAACATGTACAAAAGAGCTTAAAATATTGTAGGTGTCATCAATTAATAGTTTTATGGTTTTGAAGCATCATCAAAGTTTCCATGATTAATATTAAAATTGTTTATTTCTTAAAATAAAAAATAAAAAATAAAAATAAAAAATAATTCCAACACACATTATGTCACTTTACTCCTATTTATTATCAAACTGAATATTCTAAAATTTTGAATTTTTTCTCAATCATTTAAAAAAAAAAAAAATGGTTTAAAAAAAAAAATGCAAACTCATGACACACGCAACTGAATTTTCCTTACATAAACGGGGTTTTGAATTTCCCAAAGTCAATGTGCCCTGAACAAACTCAGAAATCCTCATACTCAGACTTTTATCAAATTTTTTTTCAGTGAAATAACATCTACATTTATAAAGAATAAGAATCATGAAAAAAATTAAAATTGAGTGGTTAGTTTTTAATGAAATAAGAGAGTTTTAAAAAATTCAAGTCTCTTATTTACTCTCATTCTATTTTAGAATAGTTAAATATAATTATGTAAAAGTTTGGAGATTTTTTTTTAATTGTTGTACAATGTGTGAGTAATGATAAAACGTTGGGGTGGATGGCTTTTTATGTAAATTTTGAAAATTTATTTGGTAATTTGTGATTGTTGATTCGCTTAAAGAAAGGTGAAATTTAGTGGTTCATATAGAAATGAATTTGGTTTTCTGTTTGTTTGTTTGTTTGTTTTTTTTTTTTTTTTAAGAGAATTTATAAGTATGTGTTTTAAAAGTCTAGTAAAAGTTAATAGATAATGTTTAGGTGTATAGGCGAATCGACATGCGAAATGTAATTTACTACATAAAGTATGTTGACATACAATTATATGAAAAAAACTCATAGATGGATAGTATTAGTTTTTTTGGATGACATGCCTTTGCTATTGAATGACAAGAATACCATCAAACAACAAATATATGGTTGAATGATAGGTATAATATCGTTTGATAGCTATGTTGTCTCTCAATAGTATTTTTATCATTCGATAGTATCACTGTCACTTGATAGCATTATTGTCACTCAACAACAATGTTGTTGGTTGACAAAATTTAGCTCGATAACATTATTATCACTTGACAACATATGTGCCACTTGACATCATAGCTATTACATGACACCATTTTTGTCCTATGATAGTTGCATTACAAACAAAAACTACACTACCAAATGACATATGTGTTATCTAATAGGTGACAATGTTACAGGTAAGTGACAACTATGTTGGCAAGTGACACAAGCACCTCCGGATGGTATCTATGCCAATATGCTTCATAAATTTGATCCTTGAATGATTATATATTACATGTAATTGTGAATAAGCTTATATTGACTTATGATAAAGTGACGAATTATATTTATATGTAAGAAATTTAGTTTAAATAGTAGGCAAGCCAAATTTAAAAACTAACTTATACTTAGATAATTTAGGCGAATCCACATTGTTCACCACCTAATAAAATAGTCAAATGCCAATTTATAAAATCTTCAGGTCTATAGAGAATCCCAACACAATAAATTTTTATGGGCCTTCATCAATAAAGATAATATTAAATTCTTTTCTAAGTCTCGTGAACCTGATCTTATTCCTAGTTAGTACTTGATCACCCTGCAAAATGTTTCCTAAAAACATCATTGCTAAAGCCTTAGTGCCATGCCTTTGCCACATTTTCCTTACAATCATTAGGAAAGAGAAAACCCAGTTTTTTAAACTACGATACGTCTTAGATAATATCATTTTAGTTTAGGGAGGAATGAATTGTGCTTGTGTCTCTCTATACAAGACCATCTTTCTCAAATTCTATTTCAAAAACTATTATAATCAGATCAAGTGGCCCTTTATCCTCACCATGATTAAAGCTTTGAGTTTTGGTAACTTCTTTCTTTCAGTGGTTCAAACTCTATTTTTTCAAGTTTAAAATTGTGTCACCATCTACGGTCACAAGTATGATAGATTTTGACTTTTATGCTACAACAGACAAATTTGTCCTTTTGCCCTATATTTTTATGTCTTAGTTTCTAAAGCATTTGGTTATCTATGTGTGCACAAAACAAATCGTGGGTTTATCAAGGGAATTACTCTTCCTAAATGCTCCTCTCAATTCATAAATAGGTATTTTGTGGATGTATTTCCTCAGATTATAGAACAAGAAACATCCTTCAAAGAGGTGTTTCACTACCTTGAATGTTTTTTCAAAGCCTTAGGCAGGCTTGCAAAGGATAAAGTGTTACATATAGAGCATGATTCTTGTTTCTGAGTGGCTCCAAAATTGTTAATGAGAGTAGTTCTAAAAGGGGACACAGTCAAATTTCATGATATTCCCTTTGCTATTGACAACTCCCCATGTGTGCACTCTAGTAGTATGAAATTGATCGAGTGGAGAAAAAAATCTTTATGAATATTAAGCCTCTTTCTTTCTAAATAAATTTTAAGGTCTACATTAATTTTATTACAGCCACCCATGTCTACTATTCTTCTTATCGTGTTCCTTCTAAAGCCTCATATGAAAAATTAGTAAATATGCTTAGAGATTTTCTCTAGTCCAATTCTCAGCAAATTCGAAGTTTCAATATAATTGTTTGGGATATTTGTTTCCTTCCTCATGAAAAATGAGGAATAGGCATTATTGATATTTATAGACAAAACATTGCTATTTATAGTAAGTGGATTTGAAGGGTAATTGAGGGGAATGAGACTTGGAAATTCTATTAAGGCACTTCATTTCTACATGTGTTGATTAAGGAAAGGATTATTGAAAAAACATTGGATTGCATGATTTTTTTATTACTTCTATCTCAGTCAAGATAAATGGATCATTTATGGCTATGAGCATTTAAAAATATTTTAAAACAATAAAACCTTTTCTAAAGTGGAGTTGCAATGATTTTCATACTAGTTTCTCTTTTAATGACTGTAATATACGTTGATCACCTATCATGACCAATTCTAATCTCACTTTGGTAAATATGCTAGACATTAAATCTCTTTGAATCTTTAGAAAAGGAATTTGGACTGTTTGGGATTTAGATTCCTCACATGATTAAATCCCGTGGCATTATCTAAAAATTAAATATAAGCTATTAAGTTAAATTTTACCTTTTATTTTAGGTATATGGGATTTGATGCCAAATGTTATGTTTTATAAGATGGGTATACAACTACCACTTATTTGGTGGAAGGATTGGTAATAAAATTGTGATATAGCCTTTTATAATTACTTTTTGGACTCCTGTTTCAAATCATGAGTATGGTTTTTTCATTTTTATGTAAGCTTAATAAGCGATGGAATTTGAATTCCTACATTAGAACACGGATTTCTAGACTTCAATAAGATTTGAAATATCAATCTCAAGTCAAAATTAGTTCATTTTCTCTAGTGTCACATGGCCTTCGTCTTGAACAGTGTCTCAAACATATTGGACTTCTTAACATTATTTGTCCGACCTATTCTTGACCTAAAACCTTTAAACATATTTTTGAAATTTCTAGAGATCCCAAATTTCCTGGTAGTGGATTCATAACCTATTTCAACCTCAATTATCACCCCGTACTTTAAAATTAAGTATACAAAATTGTTTTACATAAAATTCTTTTTTTCATATACTTAAATTGTATGATTAGTTAAACAATATTTAAAACTTAAACTAATGATTTATTAAGTGAAATAAGCTTTTAAAAAAAAAAAGCGACCTCAATAAAACATACAAAATCCCATTGCTAAGGGACCAAAAACATGAATGAAATTCCACACACCCCTAGAGTTTCTTGCAAGTTTGTCTTTTTTAATAATCTAACGAAATGGTATATATTATAAACGTATACTGTGTCTTTTTATCAGTGTTACTTGCGTAGTACTCTCCGTCGTCATTTTTTTCCCGACTGTTTATTACCAGTTAGATAACCACCACCATTGGCTTTGCATTACTTGTCTTTTTATTAATTTGTATATAGAAAAACATTTTCTGATTGAATATTACATGATTATATAAATATCTTTGTTATATTTTTGTTTATGTTTTGTATTATTTGTTATAATTTGATTTATGTTTTGGATTACAAATAATTAATTAAAATTAATGAATAAATATACACCTAATCAAGAATATTATATAACTAATTACAGATACATCTAAGGTACTTGAAGAGCTTGAAAAAGAGCAGTTAGCTCTATCATCTTTCTGAAGGGCTTCTATACTTTTTATAGTGGGACTTCCTAAACTCCAAACGAAGCAATGTTGATATTTTTGATTGAAACTATGGGTATATTTTATTTAAAAAGTATAATATACCTTTAATAAAAAAGGTAGTATAATATATAAAAGTATTGTATAATTAAGTTTCAATAAGTTATATTATTGTTAATCAATATATTTTTAGAATTCTGATAATATCTTTTCAATAATATGTAAAAATAATACAAAGATTATATTGTTAAAAGTTTCTAGTTATAATTATATGAGTATTTTAGTATCAAAGTTTTATAACAAATTTTTTGAATTATTATCAAAAAAATTCATCTTAAAAATAATTTACAAAATGTGATCCTAAACATGGATGGAAAAGCACTCACACTTCTTAGAATCTTTCACACTTTATAGATAAACTATAAAAAATACTATCATTCTTAAAAATTATATTTCTAAATAACTAATATCACCTCACCATTAGATTAATATCTAGTCACCTGATCACCAATACAGTACCTTGAGAAAGATTACTATTCCAGCTTACAACATATCACTTATTGCAACTATGGTCAGTTTTCGCACCTTTCATTGGTTTTATGTCTTCCTTTGCTGTTTTTATATATTTAAGAATACAAGCCATCCCTTTGAAAAAAATACTGAACCAGTTTGAAAAGAAAAAACGTAAAAATTATGAACCGTGAATTTAATTGCCGTTCAATGTAGGCAATGGAAACAAAACAATTACCTAAACATTTTCACAAATAAAAAACATTAATTAATTCGAAAAAAATGAACAAAAAAAAATAAAAATTGAACGTTGTATTTAATTGCCATTCAGTGTAAGCAACGAAAATAAATAAACCTTCCAAATCCTTTCACAAATAAAAACATTAATCAGTTTGGGAAAAAAAAGAAACATACAAAATCTGAACAGTGTATTTAATGGCTGTTCAATGTAAACAATGAAAATAAACACAACCTTCCAAATAAAAACATTAAATCTTTTAATTCATAAAAACTATAAAAATTTGTACAGAGGAGAGTGACTTCAAGAAAAGTCCAGTGTTTTATTCCTATGAGCATCACCCAAATTAATGAGTGTCGAATAGATCATTCGTACTCATGGAAGATGGATTCTTGTGAATCACTTCCATAGAAATTGATTCAAAACTAAACAGTTGAATACTGAAATCATTTCCATAATTTGACATAGTGCTAAAAATCTAGCACTTAAATAAACATAAAGCCTCTCAAACCATAAGAGTTAGTAGATTAGACTGACTCATAGATTTCGTAGAATTCTGATTCGGCAAGACCTGTACTTGAATTCCCAACGACTTGTAAATCTCAACAATCATCTTATCATTCAAGTTTTCAACACCCATCTTTTTGGGGCTCTGCTTAATTCTGAACTGGCCGATACTAAACATCATATTTACATATGCATCTCTCATTTTTGATAGCCATGACTTTGAAGAAACCCTAACTGAAGGCTGAATACTTCTCAGCTTCAACCTGGTCACGAATTTGAGCTTCCAAACCAGCCTGCATTTATGCCCGCTCAGCTTCACTTTTCTCAACCGCTTTCTTCCTCCGTTAAACTCGTCCAGCCTTTTATATCTTCTTCTCTGCAAATATCTCTTCGCAGACATGAAAAATCCTGCGTTACCGGAAATGCTAGCCATGATTGTTGAAGCGAAGCACTATTTTCTCTGCGAAAATAGATCAAAATCTATGTCTATTTGTAGCTACCAAAAGGATTCCACTTCCTATTCCCTGATTACAAGTTAATTGTGTTTTAATAATCTGGGTCAAATTCTACGAAAATTGAAAGAATCCCCTAACAAAAATACCCCCGTCAGCCAAAAACGAGAACCAGTCAATTTTTATTAATTAAGGATAAACATGTGATCCTTGGGAGTGTTTTAGCATGCTTGGTACCTAATGCAAGAATAATAGAACTATTCAAATCTTAATCAATACATTCAATAACAATTGGAACAAGTAAACAATTAAAGATTTACTTTTAAAACTAAAAAAAAATCGAACAAGGCACAATTCATTTGCATCAGCATCAAAGAAAGAGTCAATAACATAAAAGAATCTGATTATAGACATGAAAATTGCAATAACGTTCAATAAGACTTTAAAAATGTAATATCACTACCTTTCCTACCTACTTGTCCAACCCCGTACTTCTACAACAGGGCCGTTTGAGCCACCAAACAAATTAAATGTACATATTTTTTCGAATTTGATTTTATTTGCTAGTCATTTGGAATTTGGGGGGAAACAAGGAGGTGGGTGGAAAAGTCAGAAGGAAGTATAGACTAAAGGAAGGTCAGACGAAAAAATAAATAGGAGAGAAGAGAAGATTGACATTGTAGCAGTCAGAGAAGAGACCCTGGAGAATACATAACAATAGGGAGAAGAAAACAAAAACAACATGTTGTGTGTTGATAGGGAAGAAGACAAGGAGAGAGTAAAAGATGGCAGTGAGGAGAATGTTTTATTGATAGTGATCAATCTAAAAACTAATCAACATTATAGGGGGAAAATAGAATTTTTTAACAATTAATAGCAAGGAAGAAAATGACAATTTTTTGTGAGTTTGTAAACAATTATAATTATAGAAGTTTATTAGTTGTAATCAGTGATTGTAATAGAGTTTTAGAGTAATTTGATATTCGAAAATTTGTGTTTTTATGCATGAACTTTGCCTCCCTTACTCTTAGTAGTTTAAGCTTGTTGTAAGTGCATTTTAGTGTTATTTTTGCAAGCTATGGTATTTGACAACAACTAGCTTTACAAGCTTCAGACTATCCCTGAAGCTTCTTCCTGCAGCCACATATCTTCTCTCTCCCTTATTTCCTACAACTAGTATCAGAGCCCCTAGGTTGTTAAAGTCCATTATGTTTGATGGGAAGAATTATGATGTGTAGATCATTAAGATGAAGACCATATTTAACTCTCAATAGCTATGAGAGTTGGTTGAAGGTGGCTATAATGAGGTTGCATGTATTAGACAACATTTAATGTTTTATCTGAAGCACAAAAGAATGCATTGAAGGAGAATAGGAAGAAAGATGCCAAGGCTCATAGCTACATACAAATGGCATTAGCTAATTCAATATTTCCAAGGATAACAAGAGTTGCCCATTCCAAGCAAGCTTTGGATTTTCTACAAAATACCTATAAAGGGAATGAAAAGGTGATGCTTGTCAAGTTGCAAGTGTTGAGAAGGGACTTTGAGACTTTGATGATGAAGGAGAATGAGGCTATTAATGATTCCTTCACAAGGACAATGAGTATTGTTAATCAAATTAAGACATGATGATGTAATTGAAGATCATATGATCATAAAGGAGGTGTTGAGGAGCCTTCCAATTAGATTTGACCCTAAAGTGGTTGCTACTGAAGAGTCTAAGGACTTGAGACAAATGATGGTGGATGAGTTAATGGATTCTTTGGAAACCCAATGAACAAAGGTTGAATAGGTCAGCCACCTCTTCCCATGCATAAGTATTCAATACCAATGTGAATGTGAGAGGAAGGGGCAAGGGATTAAATAATAAAGGAAGGGGAAGGACTTGCATACGTCAAGAAGGTGGAAGACATGGTCATCAAGAGTCACATGGAAGAGGAAAAGGAAGGAGTATCAACACTTCTTATTGTTGTGCTACTCACATCATAATCTACCTAAAACACTTTATTGAAAGTTCACATGCCAAAATTGATTGATCATTTATATTTTTATTCAACTAATAAAAATGATCAATTATTCTTATTTTATTTGTACAAATTATATTTTATCCTTGTCCATCACATCATTGATTATTGCACATGTCCCACTAAAATTCATGATGAACTTATTATAAAAACTCATTAGTCCATGAAAATTATGTTCATTAAATGTAATCTATGGTGAATGCCAATCTGGTATAGCTCACACCTTCTTTGCATCCATCTTCAAACCTTATTAAGACATCAAAAATCCCAAGTACACAAATTCTTTCTACATTAGATTGTATTTTTTCAAATTCATGAGTAACTTTTCATTTCACAACTTCTCTAGAAGTTTGTGCAATTATCACAAATGTTCTTCCTCTATTATACTTAAAATAAATGTCTTCAAGATACATAATGAAAAACTTACCAAAAAATAGTTTAATAACTTCATTCATCAGTTTTATGGATATACTTAGTGCATTAACTAATCCAAATGGCATAGCCAACCACTCAAATAGTCCTTGTGTATTAAATGTTATTTTTCATTCATCATCCTCTCTTATATGAATATGGTGATATCCACTCTTTAAATCATTTTTAAAAAAGTATTCTACTCTAGTCAATAAATCCATCAAATCATCCATGCAAGGCAATATAAATATATACTTTAGAGTTATCTTGTTAATGTATCCTCAAATAATGTATATTGTACATTATCCATTCTTTTTATGCACTAATAATGTTGGTAGCACATAGAAGCTCAATTTTTTTCTGATTAAAGCTTTATCCAAAATATCTTGAACTTCTCTTTACACCTCTTCATTCTCTTTTAGAATTAATTTATGAGCTAATTTGTTTGGTAAGTTCAAACCAATAATAAAATCCATGTATCAATTTTTACTTCTCATCAGGTTTAATCCATTTGGAAAATAATTAGAAAAATCTCCTAAAACTCACTTAGTATCTCCTTTAATTTGCATATATATATATGTGTGTGTGTGTGTGTGTGTGTGTGTGTGTGTGTGTGTGTGTGTGTGTGTGTGTGTGTGTGTGTGTGTGTGACTTCTTGCATTGGTTTTTAAATTAATGCATAACATGCACTTTTCTAAACATCCTTCAAAAATTATTTTCCTAAATTATCAATAATTTTGGACACTTTTCCACTTCTTCACACTTATCATTCAAATGGTGTGTGTGTGTGTGTGTGTGTGTGTGTGTGTGTGTGACTTCTTGCATTGGTTTTTAAATTAATGCATAACATGCACTTTTCTAAACATCCTTCAAAAATTATTTTCCTAAATTATCAATAATTTTGGACACTTTTCCACTTCTTCACACTTATCATTCAAATGGTGTGTGTGTGTGTGTGTGTGTGTGAATCCATATTTTCACAACCTATATGTACTACCATGACCATGATGTTGCACCTTGCATTCAAACTACTAAGACCTCCTAATAAAAAATTGGCAGACATTTATAAACATTATTTCACATTAAACCTTATCTTTAAATGTATCAATCTGAAAAATTATTAGATATTATTCATTCACCAGAACTTGATGTCTCTTAATTAACCATGAAACATTATATGGATTCAAATGTATAATTATTTTCAGACCAAGTTTATCTACCATTTCTTGTGAGAAAATATTGTCTATGCTACCACTATCCAAAATTAATTTGTAAAACTTGTACCTCTAGATTTTCAAGTAAGTATGAAACAATTATTTATATAGATAGGAATACTTTTATCTTTCATGGAATTCAATAATACCCTTTTCATCATGAGATCTTATCCATTCTCTAGTTCATATATGTTGTGAATAGATGCAAAATTATCTTCATCTACTTGTGCAGTATGTGCACTTGCATCAATTATTATCATAGATTTTTGGGATTAAATTCCAAAAAATAATGAATGGATCCTTTCAAAACACATCATATGATATATGCATCCAAACCAAATTCCCATAAATAAAGTTGCAAGACTTTGCAACTCAATATTATCATGGACACCATTGCACCATGATCCTCTTGCCTGCACCAAAAATAACACCACACTCTATCACACTATTTTCAAATTACTTACATTTCAATGCATAAAATACACAATGAATATCCATCTTTTCTAATAAACCTCATTAACTTAGTTGATTTTGCAATGAATAACTAGCTATTTAAACTAAATGCTTCACTACTCAAAAGATATCATAGATTGATGTAAATTTACCAGAAATATCTACATTGGTGGGATTGGGTAATATACTAATACACATCCTTGCCTAAATATTCACAATATTATTTAGAAGAGAAACAAATATAACTATGCACAAAAAATACACATGTAAAATTAAAGACATATGCACATTTGCATGAAACACAAAACTACATGAAAAATATGTGCACACAAAGGTAGCACACAAAAAATAAATAAGTCATATGTAACATAGAATAATTTCAAAAACTTACAAAAATACATATGTCTAATAATAAAATTGTGTAATACATCACTTAGACATATTTCATAGACAAACATGTTTTTTGTTAATGTAAGATTGCAAATGAACCTAGATGTTCCTCCATCGTTGTAGAAAATAGATTACACTCTAATGGATTTTATTACATGTTCTTGCATATTTCTCCAACACAATACCTTTTCAAATCAGTCATTGTATTACCCACAAGAAAATGTCTTGAGACATTGGAAGTATGTACTTCCATCATCAATAGATTTTTTCCGCATTCGACACACACTTATTATCCCACTTTTAGAGTATCCCATCCTTGAGATAGCAACCATATTTTCATTAATTATCAACTCCCTTAACCTAAAAATACTATAAACTCTTCCAAAAATATTTATATTTTACATATGCTTCCTCATAAGCCTCCATTGTGAAAGGCTTTAGTTGTGAGACTATTTCCAAGACATCAACTTTCTTTATTCTTGATGACCTAGATAACATGCTTTATAAAACATTTATGTTTCCATTATTGTCCTTGATCATAAAATACAATTATTTAATAATATCCATATTTTTTTATTGTTTTATTTGACACATTTTGTTTGCTTGTAAATATTGAGGTGTATTTTTTCTCTATATTCACAATAGTTTCTTTCCAATATTTCTTTTTTCCATTTCTATGTTTCTTGAACTAATGTGTATATTTATTTATCATATTCAATATAACGTCTTACTATAAAATAAAATGCATATGAGTGATTAAAAAAATGGATTACTTACTTGAAAAAATCCACCATATAACATAATAACTTGAATTCATTTAGACATTGAATGGATACTATAAATTAAGAAGAGAAATGACTAGTGCATGGCTGATTTTATATTTGAATGAATCAAATTAACTATCATGTTCCTTTCCTCTATTAAAATTATTACCACTTGATAGAACACTATGTAGAGGTGTTACAATCATGGAGAAAGTTGAGATTAACTACTTCATGTACTTTACTTATCCCATAAATATTTTAGTCTCAATTTTACTCCTATCTGTGGACCAATCAGAGATGGACGTAACCTTTACTAGATCCACTCTCAATTCCCTTCTTCTAACCACATTTCCCAAATAAACGAGTGTTTTTTTTGTAAACTGACATTTCTTCATATAGCTCTAGTTATTTTTCCTTCAATGCTCAAAATAATTTTTTCAAATGAATTAAATATGTTTCCCATTTATCACTTAAAAATAGAGTATCATCTTGATACAATATGACAAATGTATTTATGAATGATATTAATATACCATTCATCAATCTCATAACTTTAATATTTTCATTATATAAACCAAATGTAAGTACCTAAAATTCATGCAAACATTATTTTATCTTCCATGCATCTTCCTCTTCAATACATACTTAATAGTAACTAAATTTGAAATCAGTCTTTGTAAAAAAATTAGCATGTTGAAGTCGGTCCAACAGGTCATCAATTGGTAGAAGTGGATACATATTTTTTATGATGATTTTTTTAAGGCCCTATAGTCTATGCATATTATCCAAGATACATCCTTATTTATACCATGACAATAGGTTATCAATAATATGAAGAACATAAACATATGACCCATTTTTATAAAAACTGTTTAAATTTTTCATTAAATTCATTACTTACCAAAAATGTTTGATTTAAAAAACAAATGTTGGATAAAGAAGATTTGAAAAATAATTAAATCTCATATTCTACTTCTTTATTGGAGGAAAATTTTTAGGAGTTTGGAACATGTCTTGGAAATAATGAAGCATCTCATATTACCCTTTCAATCCTTAGTTATCACAATCAATTTCATAAATTGATAATCCATCGTATTGTTTATCCTTCAAAATATGTAACAAAATATACTTATTTTCTTGAACAAGTCTCTTTTCTTGGTTGGAACTTACTAACAAAATTTTGGGCTTGCTTTAATCTATGTTAATGCTATAGATGATTGGTTTCTTGACTTATTGGTATCTTTTATCCCTCCACATGAAAAAAGAGTCCCTAAGATATAAGTAAGGACTGCGAAACACAACATCAAATGCATCAATAGAAGTCACATTTGATTCTATCTCATCAATGTGTTGTGGGTTGATACAAAATTTGAATTTACATTTATTACTACCTGAATCTACACACCTTTCATAAAACACAAAACATATGGATGTGGGAGAGCATTTGTTTTTAGACTTAACCATTTCATCTAAAATTGAATTGGATCAACACCCAGTTTCAACAGTTGCATTTAACTTGGTTATCTCGATTTGGATCTTGGTTTGGATTACTTTTCTCATCTCTTATATTTAGTCTTCATTTTTTCATGATGGTATGGGTGAAACCTATCTTCTCTTCAACATTGAAATTATCTAGTATCTCCACTTATGATTTCTCTTTCAAATATGTAACAAACTTCTTGGATCCCTCCCTAGAATGATTTTGATGATGTAATTTTGGACATTTCTTCCAGCACATAGCTTCAATATGTCCATTTATAAAAAATGATTATAAGGTATCCTTACAACTATGTAACTATGTGGAATACCTCTTATCATTTCACTTTCCCTTATTGAGAGCTTTTTCAGTATGAATTTTATTTTTTCCAACTAATTTTTGCATTGACTGTGTTTTAAAAGTACCCTTTATTCTTTATTTTTGTCTTCCTCAATGCGATATTATTGTGTATATGCCTCATCAATATTTTTTTAATCTTAATTGAGATGACTCATCTCTATATGGGTGTACCAAGACCTATAAAAATTATATTTTTAGTTTTGTATGAAATTAAATGGTATAATCCTACACAATTTGAGTTGATCCTTTTAGCCAATACTACCAATTAATGTTATGATTTATTTTATGCCTAATAGGATACAACTACTTACACAATAATTCCTTCAATTCATCACACCTATCTAAAACAAGATTTATCTTCCTTATAGAATATGCTAGATAGTGTTCCCACTAAATTAAAGTATGGATTTCCATCTTTAGATATGCAAAGAAATATTTTGAGCCCTAGTAACTTTATGCACACTAAAATACACAACCATTTATTCAGCCATTGTAATAACAATTTAACATCTCCTTCTACTGTAAAATATTTAATCTCAACCTTGGCCTCGAATTTGAATGTAATATATTCAAATTTATCTTAGAATTTAATTTATCTATCCATTATTTTTTCTTAAATTTCATCTTCATGGAGCTTCTTTCTCTTTGATGCCAAAATTCCTTTCTAGAGCACAAACCACTACTACTATAGAATCTCAATTCCTTTTTGTAAGCTTTTATTGTTTAAAGATAGTGTCTTGGGATTTCATCATGTATTACATGCATGAATATAGCACAAAAAATCTATTGGGAAGACTTTATTTACCATTTTTATATCATTTATGTCTCGTACTAATTTTATCTTCATGTTGAACTATAAGAATTGCAAGGAAAAAATATTCTTCTTTACATCTTTTCAATGTCATACAAATTAATTGAAAATAATTTTCCATATATCCAAAGATTAATTTGGTTTGATACCAAAATGATTTATAAACTCCTAAGAACAATCATTTTTGGTCATCAAAACTTTATTTTCTACTTTTAATTTTATTCAAAATATCAATTACCTGTTTGAAAAAAAAAAATTTATGTGATGTGTTATTGGATGTGTAAACTTATAAAATAGGAATGCATATATACATATCTATCTATATGTATGTATATACACATGCATTCATATATGTATGCAGGTATGTATGTATGTATGCATGTATGTATGTATGTATGTATGTATGTATGTATGAATAGAAACATTAAACCATTAAGACAATAAAGATATATATTTAAGTTTAGGAACCCGCAAGATGGATAAAAACTAGTTGGAATTGGAGATTTCATAGCTTCCTATAATATTATGGCCAAAAATTTATTACAAATAATTTTGTATGATAAGTAAAACAATCTTCCTATTATCTTGATCACTGAACTTCTTTCTTTGTTTCTTTTTCCAATCCTCCATACAATATACTAAACACCATCTCTAATTGTTGATTCCTTATTTTTACTCATGCCTCTATTTATGATGCTCTTCAATGTCATTTCATGCTATAAATCATCTCCAATTGACTTAAGAACATAATAGGAAATGCCCATGTTGTTACTGTACATGTATAATCACCTTCGCCTAACCCTCCAACTAGTGCAAAATGGGGTTATGTAACCACTATGGTTTTTTTGTAACCATTACTTTGTAGGTATCTATAGTTGCATAGCCTCTTTGGTGGTTAGTTTATCACCTCCTTTATGAAGTGAAGGTTTTTTCACCATAGAAAAACTACTCCTTTAAGTGCCCAATTGTTGGCTAAAATATGGTTTGATCTGGTTGATTGATGAAGCAAACAATTTTCTTGACAAAGAAATGATTTTTTTTTCTAATCACAATAATAATGAAAACTTTTTGACGCAATATAATATAATTTACTAATATTTTTATTTATCATCTATATTTCTAAAATTTCAATAGTGTGTCAATTTTATATGGGATGTCGATTCATCCAAAACAAAATGACAAGGATGAGAATAAGGAAAGTGGTAGAGGTGATGGGGGCAATGATGATGGAAAGGATAATGATAAAGATGAAAAGGAGGAAGAGAAAGAGGATGATAACAATGATAAGGAGGAGGAGGATGATAACAATGATAATGATAATAGGGAGGATTTTCATTAAATCATTATATATATCATTCTAATTTTTTTAAAAGTTGAGAACATTTATATCATATTAGTTATGGTTCATGAAAATAATATTTAGTAATTTAAATTTAACATCTTTAATAAGTATTTTTACATTTATTTGATTTTTTATTCTTATATTTTAATCTTAAATTTAAGTTTTAAATATTCATTTTATTCATTTATTTTATTTTTAAATTATTTGTGTCAATAATTTTATTTAAATATATGTTCTATTTTATTTTTATATATTACTATTAAACTTTTAAATTATTATATATCATATAATTAATTAAATATTTCTTCAACTCCTTTTTTAAATACATATTATATAATAATTAAAAAAATTAATTAATTATAATTTTATATGATCTTTTCAATAAAATTAATACATTCAGAGAAACAATCACAATCACGTTAACTATTTTTATTGCCATAAAAAACATGTAAAATCAAAATAATAATAATAAATAAATAATAACTCCAACGCACATTATGTCACTTTATTCATATTTACTAAATACTCTCAAATTTTGAATTTTTCTCAAGCACTCAACAACAACAACAACAACAATTATTATTATTATTATTATTATTATTATTATTATTATTATTATTATTATTATTATTATTATTATTATTATTATTATTAATGCAACTCATGACGCACGCCACAGAATTTTTCTTAAGAAATGGGGTTTGAATCTCCGAAAGTCAAGCCATATTATATAAAGAGTAGGAATTATGAGAGGAAAAAAATAGTGTGGTTAGCATTTAATGAAATAAGACAATTTTGGAAAATTCTTGTCTTTTTCTCTCTCATTCTATTTCAAAACACTTAAATATTTATGTAAAAGTTGGAGAATTTTTTTATATTGTTTTCTAATTAAGATAAATGGTTAGGAGGGATGGTTTTCTATGCAAACTTAACTTTATAATTTTTTTTGGGTCTTTGTGGTGGTGACTCAACGGTAAAGAAGGTGGACTTTATCTAGTAGGTCCCATGTTCAAGTCTCCCTTGTCATTGGTAGTTGACTCTTCAAGTGGCATTGCTTCCCACGGGTCTTCAAAGGTTCCCCCTATAAAAAATATAGTAAAAAAAAGAACCGCTGACCAATATAAAGACAATTTGAGGTTGCTAACTTTTTTTTTGTTTTGAAAAGAGTAAGGTGAACTCGAATCCGTAGGTTTATAGAAACATCTTATTCAAACCTCAGCCATCGAAAGGAATTTTGGGGCGTAATGAGGCTGAAATCGACAGCCAGGCAAGCTGGAGAAGAGCAAAAGATAGATTTGGCAATGAAGGAGGGACAAGCAAATAAAACTGGAGCTAACAATGTAATGGAGGCTGCGCCAATCGTGGACAGTGACATTACTAAATCGGATGCAAGCACTAGCAAAAAAGAAGAGATAGCTATGCAGAAAGTTGATGTGGCTACTATTGATGATAATACAATGTCAGAAGAGAGAAATAATGAAGATTCAAGTAAACCCTTAGAATTTATACTCTTTGATGATGTAGTGGATATTATCTCGAAATACCAAAACAGATCTGTTATTCTCTTTTTTCTTAGAGGAATCCCATCTAAAGCAAATTTCTACAAATGGGCTCGATTTAATTGAGAAAGTAGAGGCTGGGAAATTGAAGCATTAAGGGGTTTGGGTAAAGGCTATGTATCATGTATGTTTAGATCTATAGATCATGCTCAAGCAGTGTTGCAATATGGATCATGGGTGATTTGTGGGAAAATATGTTACCTTCAGGTTTGGATGTTTGATTTCCACCCTGAGGGTCCATCTCATTCTCAACACCCTATGTGGATTGAATTGCCTTACTTAATTCTTGCTTTTAGACCCTTCTTGAAGGATATTGCATCCTAGTTGGGCAAATTCATCTAGTGCAAATAAAGTTTTGATAAATTTGCCAGTCTTCGAGTGCATCCTAGAGTTTGTGTGGAAATGGATTTGACCAATCCCTTACCTGAGAGTATTCAAATAATTGGTCCCAGTTTTGAAATGGAACAATCTTTAGTATATTTGAATAAGCTGAATGCATTTTTTTTTGTGAAAAGAAGGCCATTTGATTTGTGGTTGTCCCTTTAGGAGAAATAGGTTTTCAATTATATTTGTATCCCTATCCCCTACTAACTGGGTTACAAATCCTCTTTCCCATTCCATCCTTCATTATGATGCTACTCCCCCACATTCACCAAATCTATCTTACCCTTCACCTTCTCTACACAAAACTTCCCACACTTCACTTGAGGCACCTTCAGTTCAATATTCTCCTTATAAGGATGTTGTCATGGATGATGGCTGGAGAATGGTAAAAAAAATAAAAGAACCATTTGGCTCATCTTTCCATCCCAACAATCATCGTCCTCCTCATGATGACTTTTCTTGCCCTTCCCCCAAGTATTCAACTCAACATTCCCGTGATTCTGTTTCTCCTCACCCTTCTCACACCAAAGGTCTAGATCCCCTTCATTAACCTCCTTTGAGCGAATGAACAGTAATCAACAAGTTAGTTTAACAAACAATTTTAGTGTTTGTCGTAAGAGGATAATTCTGATACCCCAACGGTTCCATGAATTTCAACATCCTCTCTTGGAATGTAAGGGGGATTACACTCCCTCAGCATAAATACAAGGTTAAGAAAACTGTTATTAAATAAAAATATGATGCCTTATTCTTACAAGAAGTAAAAATTGGTATTAGTAGATTAGAGGTAGCTCTATCAAATGTATGGAAATAAGCTTTTTTTTTCATACATTGCATAAAGATGGTAAAGGAGGAGTTGTAATTGGTATGGTACCATGGATTTCAAAGTTTGTCATTGATAAGGGTGAGGACCCTTCACATAGCTATGTTTGGGCCCTCACTATTATCAATGGACAACCACTCAGGTTTTGCTCTGTTTATGCATCCAACAATGCAAAAAAATGAACTTAACTTGGGACTAGATGGCTAATAACCTTCCTATTGCTGATTGGATTATTGGTGAAGATTTTAATATGGGGGAACACCATTCTGACTAGAGTTGGCTTAGTCCTTTTAAGCTTAGCATTGATGATTTTAATAGTTGGTTGTACTACCAAAACTCTTTAGGGGTAGTTGACCTAATTCATGACAAATTTAATAGTCATGCTAGTAACTGGTTTACTTGGTTTAACTGTAGATTAGGTGAGGATAAAAAACTCAATAGATTGGACCAGATTTATCTTTTGCCTAAGCTGTCGTTACTCCATGCCTCATCTAATACTTGCATTCAAGTAGATTACTCTACTACCTTGTCAAATCACTACCTTATTTTTTGCTCTACTTCATTTGACACAAAGTCAAATATTGTTTCCCCACTTCCTTTTAAATTGAATGTGTCCCATCTAAAAAATAAGGAATGTATGAAAGCCCTTGTGGGGATGTAGAATTCTTTTCCAAAACCAAAAGGAGGTGAATCAAGGATAGACTGGTGGTGTGCTGCAATTGAGCAATGCATTTCCTTTCTTCGCACATTTGGAAGAAAAATGGCTTGGTAATGCAAGCATAGAGAAAGAGGTCTACAAGGAAAGTTGGAGCAAGCTAGAAAAAAAAGAACATTGATCCGAAGAATATTAATTTACAAACTTCTATTACTGCTGTTGAGAAGTCACTGTATCAAATAGATTAGTACAAAGGTCAAGGAGCTAAGATTCAAGCTAGATTACATTGGATAAAGGAAGGAAACAAAGGTTCTAAATATTTTTTCAACTTTTTAAACTACAAACATAAAAAATAAATAATTTGTGAGATAAGGGATGAACTTGATAACCTTCATATAGACTTCATTGAGATAAACATGAAATTTCAGAAATTTTATGAGATGTTCTTCAAAGACAACCAACAATGGGATGATATCCAATCTACTTTGGAGGTGATTGTTGAAGAATATATTCCTAATAAAATTTATCTTGGTTATAGTTGCTTCTTAGATCGGATCTTCTCTTGAGAGGAGCTTGAGCATGCTTTATTTTTGATGGCTTCTAATAAGAGCCCAAGTATTGATGGATTTCCGGTGGAGTTCTATCAAGCTATGTGGCCACATATTAAAGATGATTTTTAATTACTTTATTTTGAATCCTTTGAGAAAGGTTCATTGGGTCCCAACATAAATAGGGGCCTTACCAAGATCTTACCTAAAGGAAAAAAAGGAGGGCACCCTTTTCAGTTGGAGACTAATAACACTTCTTAATACTTATTATAAACTAATAGCTAAAGCGTTGGCTATCTGAATCAAACTAGTGGTGCAAGAGTATTGTAAGGCCAGAGCAAACATGTTTTTTGGGTGGAAGATACATTCTTGATAATCTTTTTTTAGCTTGGGAAAATATTGAATGGGCTCAACAATCTGGTCAAGATGCTCTTTTAATTAAATTGGATTTTGACAAGGCCTATGATAGAATTCAATGGAATTTTATACTTAAAATGATGCAATGGTTTGGGTTTGGACCCAAAGTTTGGGCACATGTTTAAATGATGTTTAAATATGATAATGCTCAGATTTTGATCAACCAATCCACAACTAATGCTTTCCCACTACAACATTGTATCAAGTAGGGTTGTCCACTTTCACCATTCCTATATGTTCTATCAGCCAATGCACTAGGATATTTGCTACAAAAAGATAATCAGATGAAGTTTATATTAGGAATTTTAATCCCACATAATACTATTGTCATTAACTCACATTTTGTTGATGATAACATGTTGTTCCTTCAGAACACTGAAGTTGAAATCAACAATGGAATGAAAATTCTAGATTTATATTATGTTGTCTTAGGTTCTTAGCTTACTCATAGTAAAACTAAAATTTTAAGGACTCAATCAAGTCCACTTCCTTAATGGATTCCTAAAGATTGGATACAAATTAAACATGTGGAAACCACTAGATATATTGGGATACCCCTTGGCCTGGGGGTTTCACTAGCTGATATGTGGAGGTGGTTCATAGATAGGCTTAAGAATAAAAATTTTAACTGAAGAAATAAATTATTATCCCTAGAAGGGAAAATCCAAGTTGATAATAAAATTTTCATTTCTTCTCATATGTATAATCTTCTTATTGCATGCCCTCCAATAAAGGTTATGAAGACCTAAATAAAATCTTTCACCAATTCATATGGTCTAATTGGGATGGTAATGTTGGTTTTAAAGCCACTTCTTGGACACATTGCATTCAGCCAAAATGTAAAGGAGGTCTTGGAATGATAGACCTAAAGACACAAGGAATTTTTTTGTCCACCCAATTGATAATCAGGATTATATAAGGGGATGAACCTTAAAAAGTGTTGGTTCATCATAGAATTAGTTCTACCTCTACTAAAGGCAAATGGTAGCATATTAATTTCTGGGATAAGATACTTATGGCACCATGTTTTAAAATTAAAGCCTTGATTCCTTATCAATCCATTTGGAAGGCTTGGCAATGGGGTTTTCATTTACTTGAATGGAGAGGCTCATCACTTCAACATGGCCTCCGTTTTGGTTCATCATCATTATGGTGGAATAAATAGATTCAGTATCATGGTCAGCCATTGGATGTGAGTTTTCCCACACAAGCCTATTATTTGTTTAAGAAAGGGATTATTCATTTTGGAGACATTTGGGACTTCATTGTGATGAATTGGGCTCCTTGGCAAGTTGTCCAACTTTGCTTTGGACTAAAGAGCAAATGGGAATGTTTTCTAATTTTTATCCAATCATTGGTTCTAATGGATCTGTTTATGAAGATGTGTACTAAGGTTCCTTGTAGTTTTATTAAGGACTAGAGGTGGCTTTCATCTCATCACTTTACTATTTTTCCCTTGAAGAAAATTTATAACTGACTTTTTCCATGTATACATTTAAATCCTCGCTTGAACCACAAGTGGAAATGTAGATTCAGTGAGAAATTTTGGACTAAATTGACTTCCCAAATATGGAATTCTAATTTACATATGGATACTCAGATCTTAACCTGGAAAATTTTGCACCATAAATTGCCTATTGATGAAAGATTGAAATGTTTTATGATGCAACCACCTAAATGTCCATTTTTTTGCCTTAATGAAAACATGAAACATATCTTCTCAGAATGTTTGTTTGCTAAAAATCTTTGGAAGGTTATTTGTAATTATCTACCTACTATTTTTGAGCACCGATTGAATTGGAAGGAAGCATTATTAGGGGTAGGCCTGCATAATAATTTTATTTCTAATTCTATCCGATAGGTTATTCTTTTACATATCTGGAAAACTAGATGTATGTCAATCTTTTCTAAATCCAATTACCACCAAGAAGTAGGAATTGTAAGGCATTACTCTGATGTTTTCCTCTAAATTGTTTCTTTTGTTGGGTGAATATTTTGTCAATCAGCGTACTGATAAACAAAATAGGTCTAATCAACCATAGCAGGAAGATTGGTTGGCCAAATGTGTAGGTTTACAACATCAAAAGGGGACTAATCTCTCCTCTCATAAAGGGGAGGTTCCCTATAGATATGCAAGAACTACACACACACACACACACACACACACACACACACACACACACACACACACAAAGTAACACTCAAGGGTAGGATAAACCATCCATCTCTCTTTTTTCAGAGATGATGTGTGCAAATCAAAGGAGAAATCCTGATGAAATGATAGAAGACACTTCTTTTAGAAGTGTTTTTCAGCAAACAAAAAGAATCTTTCTAGTGATGACAAGTAATTGTAACAGGGTATAGTAACACAACAGGATGAAATGAGGCACAAAGTCTCCACCTCAACTGCTAAAGAGTGAAATATGAAAAATAATGAGGGCACAAAGTCATCTCAATGTCTTTTACACAGAAACAGAAAATAAACACACACTGAAGGCAATTATGACATCACAAAGTCTGAAAGTAACTGGCTTCAGGATACCTTCTTTGTCACCTCCACTAGCTCTGCTTATTTAATCAAATGGACAAAAACATATTAAGGAAATAAACATAAGAACAATTTCCCCAATAACCAAGTTGTTCCAGCACAAAGTCTGAAAAGTCACTTGTTTTCTTATTCAAATGACAAAATATGATCAACAATCTGAGCTCAAAGTCTCAGTAATGGCTTTCAATTTAGGCAGAGTTTAGTTTATGATAACAAAGAGATCTATATATTAAAACAATAAGAGAGAGTCCAATATATAGCCCTCCAAGAAAGACTTGGGAGTAGTAACACATCATGTTACATTCAATATATTTTAAATTCTGTCAAGAAGATAAGCTGGAATCGAGCGTATTTGCCCATTTGTTTTTCTCAATGCAGAGAAATGGGTCATGCCATTGAATGTTTGTGTCCTCCAATGTCCACTTGGCGGTCTGCTTTTAGAAACATATTTCATGCATGGATATTTCTAGTCTTTCTTCATTGTTCCTCCTTTCCTGGCTATTGAATCAGGTCTTTGGTTCAATCAAATCCTGCTCTTTGGTCACTTTCCACTGATCTTAATTATTGACATGTGGCACGTTCCGCTATAAAATAGATTGGGACACTTGGCATTATCCGTAGGACTCTGAGAGACGCTTATTGAAAGAAGCTTTGAAACTTCTAAGAAACTTAGGATGCAGATATAGACACTTGTTGCGCTCCGTGAAATTATAACGGTATACGTGGCATATTCTGAATGTCTTTTGAAAATCTCGTGGAGGATGACACTTGGCGAGCTCCATTTACTTCAGTAGCTTACTGGAGGGGCACCAAAATCCTTACTTAATAAAGAGACCAAAGGAAGAAACTACGGATGTCGACAGGTGGCAGCTTCCGCTAAGCTTTAGCTTCCTTTTTGAAACATTCTAGACTCATTTTAGATTCACACGAATGATGCCACGTGGCACATTCCACTGCTAGAAATTGTGTCTCGATAGACGACACATGGAAGCTTCTATTGCACTTTAGAAGGGACTCGTGGTGGCTTCTATTTCAACTTGATAAGGGACACGTGGCAACTTTTCAAGCTTTTATTTCCTCAGTAGGTTTTCTATTTTGGGGAACTTTTCCTTAGAACAAAAAGTCTGAAGGAATTCTTCCTTCACTTTGCTTCTGCTTTTCGTCAGGATTTCTTCTCAGGTGAATTCCTTCGAACAAAAATTCCAAAGGATTTTTGCCTTAACCATTTTTCCACAAGAACTTTTCTGAAGGAATTCCCTATGTCTGCCTTTGCTTGCTTCCCTCCGCAAAGGCAATCGGCTTGGTTCAATTTCCTCCGCAAGGGTAATTTTTCTTTGGCTTTGCCTTAGTCAAATTTTTGCTGATCTCAACAGGTGACACGTGGCAACATCCACTTAACTTATAGAGGCCTTGGATGCCTTTTGAGTGTCCCACAGAAGATGACACATGGTGGCTTCTGCTATGCTTTAGAAACGCCTTAGATATACTTGAGACTCACTTGGATTCATGCGAATGCAGACACTTGTCACATTCTACTTATCTTACAAAGGAACACATGGTGGCTTCCATAGCTTTTAGAAACAATGTAAAATGGGGCTCGACAGATGACACTTGGCAACATCCACTGGGCTCTGATGGGCTTTTATTTTGGGTTTTTTTTTGCGTTAGTCACTTTTGCCATGAAAATTCCCTCTGCAAGGGCACTTGTCTCTTTGGCTTTGGGGCACTCCTTTGAACCTATCATTTGAACCGACCAATTGAACCAACTTTGGTTTAACAGTTCAATGGTTCATTTCTTCATTTCTATTTATTCAATTGATCACTCGAACCAAGCTCTTTGAAATAACCGCGTTGAACTAACTGCTTTGAACCTTTGGCTGAGGCACTTAACTCTTGAAGCTTGTTGACATCGTTAAACCTTTGAACTCGTTGAACCTTTAAACCTTTTTAGAAGCGGGGTTCAATGGTTGAATGGTTCAAACTTTCTTTGAGGCTTGCTGATGAACATTTTTGGTTGAACCAAGGCATTGAACTAGCGTCGAAAGCATTTAAATGTTGAGGAAACTTGTTCTTTTGATTGAACTCACCTGTAGAAGCCTTCGAACCTGTTGAACTTGTTAGTCCTTTAATTGAAAAAGCTTGAATAATTCCCAATTTTGAAAGTTCAGAATAATTTTTTGAAATGGGAAGAGATAATTTTGTCTTGCAGAAACAAAATAGCTCATATGTTGTCTCAAAAATGAGTGATATTTTTGGGGGACATCTTTATTTGTGAAGTTTCAAAGAGGGATGAAGAAAGATTTGAATATGGATGATCAATTTTGTATTGTTAAACTCTAAATGCTTCAACTTCAAAAAAAGAGGAACTTGGATCCAAGGCTTGATAAGTTTATATATTTTCTAAAATGATTATTCCAGTGTTTGGTGTTTTGAAGTGGGCTAACCTTTTTTGCCTTGTTTTAGATGTATAGAAGGTTTCATGCAGTTGTTGTATTAGGAAGAGTCAAAGACCTTCTGATATGGCTTAGTTTGCCTACATGTATATGTTATGTCATAGACTAGTGTAAGGGTGGATGAATGTAGTTTATCTTGATTCTATTGTGGGTTTTATTTGGTTATAGGAGTTTCTATTGGTTGTCTTATTAGCAGTCTTTTGACTGCCTATTCCTCTTTGTAATTTTATTTTTTCAATATAAAAAAAAACACAATAAATTTTTATGGGATTTTATCAATAAAGGTAATATTAGATTATTTCTTAAGTTTAGTGAATCTAAATTTATTTTTAGTTGGTGCTTGATCACCTTATAAAATGTTTCTTAATTTTTTTTGTTAAAGTCTTAGTGTCACATTTTTTAACACATTTTCCTTGCAATCATGAGAGAAGAAAAAACATGTTTTATTAAAATAAAGTACATCCCAGATAATATTATTGTGATTTGGGAAGGAATAGATTGGGCTTGTGTCTCTTTATAGAAGATTATCTTTCTCAAACATTATTTAAAAAAATATTATAATTAAATCAAGTGGCACTTTATCCTCACCATACTAAAAGCTTTGGGTTTTGATAAATTCTTTCTTTCAATGGTTCAAACTCTTATTTATCAAGTATAAACTTGTCTCACCATCAATTGTCACAAGTATAATAGATTTTGACTTTTATGTTACAACAAACAAAGTTGTCTTCTTGCCCTAAATTTTTATGTCTTAGTTTTTGAAGCATTTGGTTATTCATTTTCACACAAAATAGATCGTAGGCTTATCAAACGAATTACTCTTCCTGATTGTTCCTCTTAGCTCATAAGTGGGTATTTTGTGGATGAGTATTCCCTCATATTTGTATAACAAGAATATTCCTTCAAAGAGTTCTTTCATTGCCTTGGGCTTTTTCACAAAGCCTCAAGGTCAAGCATGCAATGGATAAAGTATTACAGATAGAACATGATGTTTATTTATGAATAGATCCAAAATTATCAATGGAAGTGGATCTAAAAAGGGGGCACATTTATATTTCATGGTATTCCCTTTGCCTTTGACAATCCCCCCTATGTGCTCTAGTAGTATGACATTGAAAGAGTAAAAAAAAAAAAAGATATTTTGGAATACTAAGCCTCTTTCTTTCTAAACAAAGTTTAAGGTCTAAATTAATTTTCTTGTAGTCACCCATGTCTACTATTCTTATTATTAGGCTCCTTCTAAAGCCTCATATGAAAAATTAGTAAATGTGCTTGGATATTTTCTCTGGTCTAATTTTAAGGAAACTCAAAGTTTTAATATATTTTTTTGGGACATTTGTTTCCTTCTTCATGAAAAATGAGGAAAGAGAATGATGCTTGCAAATTCTGTTAAGGGACTTCATTTCTACAAGTGCTCATCTAGGAAATGATTAATGGAAAAAATATTGGATTGCATTTTTTTTATTACAATTGTCTCGGTCAGTATAGGTGGATCATTTATGACTATGAACATCTGGATTTTTTTTAAAGCAATGAAACCTTCTCTAAAGTGGACTTGCAATGATTTTTGAACTAGTCTCTCTTTTTATGACCACAGTATCTGGTGATCCCCTGTCATTATCAATTCAAATATTCCTTTGGTTGATATGGTAGACAATAAATATCTTTAAATTTTTAGAAAAAAGAATTTGGACTATTTTGGGATTTGGGTTCCTAACATGATTGGATATCACGACATTCTCTAAAAAGTAATTATAATCTATTAAATTTAATTTTACCTTTTATTTTAAGTATTCGGGATTTAATGCTAGATGTTGTGCTTTATACGATGAGTCTGTAACCACCACTTGCTTGGTGGACTGACAATAGAATTACAAAATAGACTTTTAAAATTACTCTCTTGGACTTCTCTATCAAATCATGAGTATGTTTCTTCAGCTTTGTATAAGCTTAGTAAGCGATGGAATTTGAATTCCTATACTAGAACGTGGTTTTCTAGACTTATAGGATTTGAAATATCAATCCCAAGCCCAATTTAGCTCATTTTATTTAGTGTTATGTTTAAAAAGGCCTTTCTCTTAGGGAGTGTCTCAAGCATATGAGAATTCCTTACCTTATTTGTTTGACTTTCTCTTGACATAAAACCTTATTTGGAATTTCTCAAGACCTTGAATTCATTCATAGCCTATTTCAACATAATCACTCAGAGTTGCTTGATTCCCACATGGCCTTTTTGGAGGGTAATGTTTAGTGGCTTGTGTTTAGCATTCTTGTATCTTGATTATTTAATGTTTCCTTTTAATTGATTTGCATAGCTGATGATTTTATTGCTTTGAATCAACTATTTTAGCGGGATGGAGATCTCCTTGTGAATACCAACCAACCACTTTTTTGTTGTAATTATTTATACATATTATTTTTATTTGATAACTATAAATGAATTCCAATATAAAAAATGTACTTTTTTATATAAGAAAGAGTTTTGACTTAAAGTAATATATTCTTATGCCAAGAGGTATTCTAAAATGGAATCCATGGGTGGTGGCAGGACGTAATGCTTATGAGTGTGTTCAATTTCAATTCGAACCTTAAATTTGACGACCAATTAAAAGATTTTCCTTTTTCCTTAGAGAATTCAATCAAAAATTTGTAATATCATGACCATATAGTGGAGTTTGGAGCTCCATTTATTTCAAAAAATAATTTGATACTATTTATTATTAGTCGAAAAGATTTGTAAAGAAAGTGATAATTTTTTTAATAACTATAATATGTGAAAAATCCAAAAAAAATTAAAATTAATCTCTTAATATTTTTAAAATTAATATATATAAAATATCTATACTAATTATTTACCATTTATATTATATAAATTATCCTTCCACACTTTGGAATTATACTAATTACAAATGCAACTTGAAAAAGCGTTGTTAGAAAGGGCTTCTATATTATTTTTATAGTGGGACTTTCTAAATTCAAAACCGAGCAACGACGTTATTTTTGATTGAAAGTATGGGTGAATTTTATTTTAAAAATATAATATATGTTTGATTAAAAAATTGGTAATATAAAATCATATCCCAATAAAAGTATTGTACAAAATAATTAGGATTCAATAAATCACATTATTAATAATATATATTTTAAAATAATTTTAACACTGTTTCTTTAATAATATGTAAAAATAAAACAAAGATTATATTTTTTAAAGGTTATGATTATAATTATGTAAGTTTTTTTGGATCAACGATTCAAATCATATTTTAAAAATTATTATCAAAATTCTTCATCTTAATGATAAAATTCATGAAATATGATTCCAAATATTGATTGAAAAACATTCACACATTTACACCTAGAATCTTTTATACTCTACTTAAATTATAAAAATACTATTACTCTTAAAAATTACTTAAATTACTAAGACTGTTTTGAAGATTTAGAGATGCAGGAAAATGTGGAATTGAGAGAAAATAAGGAGAACAAACTACTCCTATTAAAGAAGTTGTGCCTAAATTGGAGGTAAGAGATGAAGCTCAAAATACTCCCTTGAAACTTTCAGTAGGGGAAGTGAAGAGAGGACATGAATTTGAAAGTTCAAATTCAGATAAAGAATTGTTTGAAATTTTGAATATGGAAAGTTAGAATTCAGATAAAAAAATTATGGTAGTGAATCCGAACAAGAGAAATGATAGGAATAAAAAAGAAAAAAAATGAAAAAAAGGAAAAAAAGGAAAGATGAGTAACCTTATAAAAAACTATCCCATTAAATAATGGTTTTATGTCTAATATTAGTGTTTAAATAATACCAAGTTTTATTGTTAATTTTGTTCATGGCATTGTGGCCATTTGGTGCATCTAATATTCTAGTTTACATTTCTAAATAATTAATATCACCTCACCATTAAATTAACATCTAATCCCGTCACAATTACTGTACCTTGAGAAAGATTACTATTCCAGCTTACAACATATCACTTATTACAACTATGGTCAGTTTTCGCACCTTTCATTAGTTATATGCCTTTGTTTGATGTTTTTATCCATTTAAAAATATAATCAATCCCTTTGAAAAAGAATATTGAACCAGTCTGGGGAAAAAAGAAACATAAAAATATGAACAATGTATTTAATTGCCATTCAATGTAGGCAATGAAAATAAACACAACTTTCTAAATCCATTCACAAATAAAAATATTAATTAGTTTAGAAAAAAAGAAACGCAAAGAAATCTAAACAGGATATTTAAGTAAACAATGAAAATAAACACAACCTTCCAAATCTTTTAACAGTTTAGAAAAAATAGAAACATAAAAAATCTGTGTTGATGTTGAAGGAGCAGCATCAGGCTCCCACTTCCAGCCCAACTTATTTAAGACATAATTTGTTTGGTGGAGGCCGACAGGGAAATTGAAGAGATGCGTCTCTTTTCTCTCACTTGTATATATATAGAGTGATTTCTCATTGTTCAACATAAGAAGTATAATTGAAAAGGTAGAGCAAACTTCTAAGGAGTAGATCAAGTTATTTCAAGAGCAAATCAGATTTATCAAGTGTGATCTTATTCATTGTGATTCAAGAAGTGATGCCATACATGTAGGCCTTGGATTTGGCCATTGTAAAGCAGATTGTTATTCTTATCATTCAATATATAAGAGATATATTGTTGCTAGATTTTTCCCTTCAAGTTGGAGGGTTTTCCCAGGGTATATTGTTGTGTTCATTGTTCATTGTGTTGAATTTTTATGATTGTTTCAATTCTGATCATAAAACTAACATGGTATCAGAGCTATGGTCCTTTTCAAAGAGACAATTATTTAATCTCTTAATAGACCATAAATCATATACGGTGACAACCACATCAAGATTTTTGATGAAGGTCGTGAATTGCATCTCAGCCTTGACCAAAGCTCAGGGTCAGGGTTTCAATCGAGAAAAGAATATATGTTTGGCAAATTTGATATGAAAATCAAGTTGGTGCCCCACGACTCTGCAAGGACTATGATGTCATTCTATTTGTCATCATCAGCATCTGACTACGATGAATTAGATTTTGAGTTCCTGGGGAACCTATCTGAAGATCCCTATGCTATGCAAACAAATGTGTTTTCACGGGGTAGAGGTAATCGAGAAGTGAAATTAAACCTGTGCTTTGATCCCACCAAGGCCTTTCACAAATACAAAGTGCTATGAAATCCAGTCAGAATTGTATTTTACGTGGATGGAATTCTAGTGAGACATTTTAAGAACAAAGATCATTTGGGCGTAACATATCCAAGAAATTAAGTGATGCAAATTTATTCAAACATATGGGATGGATCTGATTGGGCTACTAGAGGTGGCACAATGAAGATTGACTGGAGAAAAATCCCCATTTGTTGCTTCATACAAAAATTATAAAGCGCAGCTCGAATACAACAATTGCAAAAAACAGAAAAGAAGATCGCAAAAACAACAAGTCACGAGCACCATAATGGACTGATTGCCTACAGAATATGTGAAGATCAAATATTCGCATACCTTGACCAATCAATGGTGTCCATGCCAGTGCATGTTGACAGAAGAGCTATTCATCATTATTTGTAGAAGAGTTCATGGTGTTGGAGATATAGTGAAGCTAGAGCCAGAAGCATTAGAGAAAGACCAAAAGAGAAGCTAGTTGGAAAACCATAAAGAGACATCATGCTGTGCTCTTTGTGAGAAGAGGTGCTGATGTTAAGAAGGAGAGCACCCTAGAGGAGGTAGTCACCAATGTGGTGAAGGAAAAACAAGCTATTTGATCACAACTTGAAGAAGCCCATAAATGAAGAAAAACCAACTTAGTGTTGGCAAAAAATTCAAGAGAGTTAAGAAAAGAAGCCAGCTGGAGAAGAGCAAAGCTATCATGGTAGAGGATGGGCATCTATGTCATTGAAAGATAGAGCTCAGTCGAGCAGCAGTAGCAGCCCTGGTGAGGAAGTTTGAAGTAGAGATCATGAAAGAAAGGAGATCATTGTTAAGAAGCCTGCAGAAGTTGAGCTAAAAGTTAATCATGAGAGATTTAGGGAGAAGCGGTTACAGCAGCAATGCTTATATAGAAAGCAACCAAAGAATAAGTGTAGAGCGCTGTGGAAGGAGATTTAGATCATCTACATTCCAAGATGAGACGTGGATATTTGGAGTGTATAATAAATAGTGTAATTATAGCTGTGAAGATATGCAGCTTAAGAAGTAGTCGACGCGTAGTCTTGCATGGATCCTAACATGTTGGAGTCCAAAATGGTGGAATGTGAAGAAACTCGATCAACTGCGAGCATGGAAAAGATTGAGGTTGGAGAGACCTGAGGCTAAGGAACTCATGGAAATGATAGAAGGTATGTTGATGTGGTAGCAACCCATATAAGTGTGAAAGCAGCCAAGGCGTTGAAAACAACCGAGTAGCTGTGTATTGAAGAAGGATGTAAATGATGAAATGCGTTATGAGATGGTAGTAATAGCCATCGATAAGTTGTATTAATGGTCATAGAATGGCATTCAATAATTAAGAACTCTGCAAAGTTGAAAATAAATCTTTTGTGCATCATAGATAGCAGTAGTTGTGATTAAGTGGGGAGTGTTGGAATTAATCACCAACTACTTCTGTCTCTAGCTGCCTCACCATGCCTATAATTGGAGTTAGACATGAGAGCCTTTATAGGCTAATCACTTGTCCACTTCAGGGATTAGGTTATGATTTTTCAAGCTTGTGTGATCTTTGGCATCAAAGATTGGCTCACCTACACTTTCAAGCTCTACCTATTATGGAGAAGATGGTCACGGGTCTTCCAAAATTCTACCTGGAGCATGAAGGTACCTGCAAAGGTTGTGCTATGGAATCTAAAGAAGTACTTGAGAGGTTCAAAGAGTTTAAAGCTCAGGTAGAGAACTTATCTGGGAAGAGAATCAAAGTTCTAAGATCTGACAATGCAAGGGAGTACACCTTTGAAGAATTCTATAACTTTTGCATTAAAGCAGGAATTAAGAGGGAGTTCTATGACCCTTACAACCCTCAATAGAATGGTGTTGCAGAAAGGAAGAACAGATCTATTGTAGAAGCTGCCAAAGCTATGATTGATAATGAGTTCTTCTCTGTGAGAGAAGTTCGAGGTGAAATCCCTTAATAACGAGTTCTTTTCTGTGAGAAAAGTTCGAGGTGAAATCCCTTGATAACAAGTTCTTCTTTGTGAGAGATGTTTGAGGTGAAATCCCTTGATAATGAGTTCTTCTCTGTGAGAGAAGTTCGAGGTGAAATCCCTTGATAACGAGTTCTTCTCTATGAGAGAAGTTCGAGGTGAAATCCCTTGATAACAAGTTCTTTTCTGTGAGAGAAGTTCAAGGTGAAATCCCTTGATAACGAGTTCTTCTCTATGAGAGAAGTTCAAGGTGAAATCTCTTGATAACAAGTTCTTCTCTATGAGAGAAGTTCAAGGTGAAATCCCTTGATTCAACCCTTTAGGAGAACCATGGTGGATGTCATGTAAAGTGATGAATACTTGTACATACTTTACATTATTGTAGCCATTGTGGTTGACATCACGATGAGGTGATATGTCTTATGTAGCTAGAAGTATCCTCCCTAGCTGAGAAAGTGTGTTGATGTTGAAGGAGCAATGTTGGGCTCCCACTTCCAGCCCAACTTATTTAAGACATAATTTGTTTGGTGGAGGCCGACAGGGAAATTGAAAAGATGCATCTCTTTCCTCTCACTTTTATATATATAGAGTGATTTCTCATTGTTCAACATAAGGAGAAGTATAATTGAAAACATAGAGCATACTTCTAAGGAGTAGATCAAGTTATTTCAAGAGCAAACTCAGATTTATTAAGTGTGATCTTATCCATTGTGCTTCAAGAAGTGAAGCCATACCTATAGGCCTTGGATTTGGCCATTGTAATGCAGATTGTTGTTCTTATCATTCAATATATAAGAGATATATTATTGCTGGGTTTTTCCCTTCAAGTTGGAGGCTTTTCCCAGGGTATATTGTTGTGTTCATTGTTCATTGTGTTGCATTTTTCTGATTGTTTCAATTCTAATTACAAAACTAACAATTTGAACTGTATATTTAATTGCTGTTCAATACAGATAATGAAAATAAATATAATTCTCCAAATCTTTTTGTTCATAAAAACAATAAAATTTTGTACAGAGGAGGGTGACTTCGAAGGAAGTCCCTGGTTTATTCCTGTGAACATCACCTAAATTTATTGAATATGAAATAGATCATTCGTAGATTCTTGCGAACCACTTCAATAAAAAATATTTCAAAACTAGGAAATTGAATAATCATATCCATATTTTGATATAGTGCGAAAAATATACCACTTAAATAAACATAAAAACGCTCAAACCGTAAGAGTTATCAGATTAGACCGACTCGTAGATTTTATAGAATTCTGATTCGGCAAAACCTGCACTTGAATTCCTAACGACATGTAAATCTCTACAATCATCTTATCATTCAAGTCTTCAACACCCATCTTTTTGCGGCTCTGCTTAATTCTGAACTCGCCGATATTGAACATCATATTTACATATGCATCTCTCATTTTTGATAGCCATGACTTTGCAGAAACCCTAACTGAAGGCTGAATACTTCTCAGCTTCAACTTGGGCACGAATTTGAGCTTCCAAACCAGCCTGCCTTTATGCCCGCTCAGCTTCACTTTTCTCAACCGCTTTCTTCCTCCGTTAAAGTCGTCCAGCCTTTTATATCTTCTTCTCTGCAAATATCTCTTCGCAGACATGAAAATTCCTGCGTTATCGGAAATGCTAGCCATGATTGTTGAAGCGAAGCACTATTTTCTGTGCTAAAAAAGATCAAAATCTATGGCTATTTGTAGCTATCAAAAGGATTCCACTTCCTATTTCCTGACTACAAGTTAGTTTGTGTTTTAATAATCCGGGTCAAAGTCTACGAAATTTGAATGAAACCCCTAGCCAAAACACACGACAACATTGACCCTGTCAGCTAAAAACGAAAGCCAGTCAATTTTTATTAATTTGAAGATAAACATCTGATCCTTGGGAGTGTTTTAGCATGCTTGGTACCTAATGCAAAGAATAATAGAACCATTCAAATTTTAATCAATACATCCGATAACAATTGGAACAAGGCGCAATTCATTTACATCAACATCAAAGAGAGAGTCAATAACTTAAAATAATCTCCTTATAGACATGAAAAATGCAATAAACCTCAATAGAAAAAAAGAGTCAATCAATATTCTAAATCTCAAGGAAAACCATAACCATATGAAGCTAGCAAATAAAGTAAGTTGGTTCTATCCAAGCGTTTACTATCTTGGCATAAACTATCCTAAGGTAAGTAGTTGAATCTTCAAACTATCCATCAAATTTGAAAGAAAAAGGAATCTTACCATAACACTCCATCAACATAACACTCTCAGCTTGACTAGTCAAAATTGTTTAGTTGGGTCATTTATAGATATCCAATATTTTTGGTATACAGTGAGTCATTTGTTATGATATTAGTATATTTATGTGTTTTTCAATCCTCTGTTTAGATTAAGTTTTTATTTATATTTTTATTCTAATTTTTCAATACTTTTGATAATTGCAACATCTTATTTTATATTTGAAATTTTTTTATGTGGTCATTTTTTCTCTTAAATGTTTTCTAGTCTTTTGCTTATATTCATCTTCTTTTATTTCAAATTTTATTGATTCTAGATTTTGACTAACATCAAACCATTCGATCTTGGTATCGAGTGATTTGATTTAGGTCAATTTTCTTTTATAGGCCTTTTAATATATTTTTTTCATTTATTTTAATTCATGTTTAATTTTCAACTTTTTATGGTTATTATTGTCAACGTACGCACTAATAATTTTTTAATTTCAATTTTAAAAGTCTATGAGTACATGAGTACATTGACACATATAAGATAAGCATTGATAAGAAGAAAGGAATTTATTTTTATTAATAAACAATATGTAGAAATGTAAAGGAATAATTGCTTTGATAGGGTACTACCTTTTGTACCAAATATTGAATTGAAGTAGTGAAAGAACATATAGAACTTTATAGTTACTTGTATCTTATTGATAAGGATAAGGATCGAGATATTCATATTGTACATGACTTCTTGCTAGAATGCATGATTAAATCTACATAAAAATAAGGGTCTGATTGAGTTAGGTCCCTCATAACTACCATTATTTTTCTGCTCTAGAAAGGTCTCTTTGATCCAATTACGGTTCGTGAGAAAGGAGGAGCAATCTTGTAAGATATGGAACTCAATTAAAAAGTTTGAGGAAAGTTTCTAATAATTATATATAAAATATGGCACTCATAAAGTTTCAAAAATTGATATCATCATCTAATTGAAGTAGTTAAAGGATCTTATTGCAGAATTTAGCTCATTTAGATCATGCAGCAAAAGGAGCCGAACACAAGAAATATCTAAACACAAAACTATATTATATTATTCATACACTTTGATTATTTCCTATTACAATACAAATATATAGAGTACCATCCTATAATCATGCAAATCTTCTCTATCTATCATATCTCCCAATCTCTTATATTCGTGAGTTGGTTGAACAATTCTACTCACATATAAAAATATAATAACAAATACTAATCGTAATATTGTTATATAACAATATTCTAATTAACTAATTACTAATTAACTAACCTATTACTATTTACCTTTCGATAAATACCCAAATTTACACAATGCAAAAACTAATCCCAACATTCCCTTTCATAGTTTGTACATGTTACAATACATCTCATTTTTTGATTGTAGCATGCCACATCCATTTGCTCATGATCTTATATACATACTTGTGCCATCGTACATCTCTTCCTTCACACTCATTTGCGATTGGTTTTTTAGATTCACTAATAACCTTTCAAAATAGTTTTCATAGGTTCACTAATAACTTTACAAAATAGTTTTCTCATATTCACCACTAAGCTTACAACATGGTTTTCTCAGGTCACCACTAACTTTAGAAAATCTTTTTCTCAGGTTCATCACTAAAGTTACAAAATGGTTTTTAAAGGTTTACCACTAACCTTTCATCATGATTGTCACAATATTTTTTATATCAACATTCTCCAATATAAATATATAAAATGGATTACATGGGAATATCATTCACAAGTGAACATGTACAGTTGTTCTTATTTTTCACACATGTTAAAAAATAAATATAATTACCACACCATACTAAAAAAATAAAAATACACACAACTGAAAACAATACACCACATAAAATATAACCAAATCATTGGTGTGTCCCCTTCATTAGCAACTGACGAGAGGTCGTTGAAAGACCTCTTTCCTCCATATATCCTCCAACCTCTAGTATTTCACTGCTCACTCAGCTGATATATCGATGTAGCTTAGGTACATGATTTTGAAGGGAATAAAGTCCTCCCCACAATATTTGACTCAAGACGTCGGGGTCCCCTGAAAATACGTCCATAAGGTAGATTTTTTTTAATTTTTACAATTTCAACTTTTGACTCAAGATGACATAAAATATTTTTACAAAGAACTATACTTTTGATGATAGACATTATAACTAAAATGATTTTGATTTTTTATGACAATAAACACTCACAAAATGTTTTTAAAAAAAAAAACATTTGACAAACATAAAAGGATTCTAATGATATATTTGATTATGACTAAAAAAACCTATCTTGACATTCTAAAAAAATGGACCCACAAACCTATTTTATAAAATTGAACTCATTGACATTTTATAAATATGAACATTTATAAATATTGACTTTGATCTTATTTTATATGACATACAATAACTTCTAATACCAAATGACTTAAATATCATAAACTAAAAATAATACCTATATGTAAACCGAACACCCACTAAATAGACACGGACAAAAACTAAAACTAGACTTTGAATAGACATCTTAAAAAAAGCTTACACAAAGCTGTATATGTAGTTTGGGGGAAAAGAATCATTGAGAGGATGCATAATAACCTGATAGAGTTAAATGTCCACTGTAGATTCGTGCTTGCTTGTTCTAATGAAAATAGTGACCAAACTAAACTCTAAGCAGTGCTTCTTATGTGGAGATCTTCATGGACTATTGTTGCATGGAGATCGGTGGGAATAAGTCGACTTTGGAGATAATGATGGTGATCACTATATCAATGCAGATAAAACTTAGATCGGAGTAGAATCTAAACAATGTACAATTGCTTGAAGAATTATTTGGAAAAAGTAGAACAATATACTACTCAGAAAGTACACAACATAAACATGAGTATATGGTGTATGAATATGTCTTGATGCTTCTAAAATGACAGTTGGATAGATTTGTCCTTGAGACATCGTGAAAGGTTTTTGTCTTTCATCATCGATCCTATAGAGTTGAATCCTATTTCTTTTCTATAGGGTCCGCATAGACCACTTTATGATGATAGAAACTTGCATCTGTTGAGGTAGATGAGTCATCTTTCAATAGTAAAGTGGATACCAATATTGAAATAGAGATTTTAGACCTGATCTTCATGTTAACTGGATCTAAAAATTCCAAATGAAATCTACTCCAAATGTAGATATCTCATTAAAATGTTCAATGACAATTAGAATACTCCTAATCTATGATAATAATATCCACATAAGCAATTATCCCATATTTTTTTTATCATACACAAGGTCCAAGAATAAATTAACTACCCCCATTTTTATCCTATCCTTCCATCAGAAAATCCCACTCTAATACCAAATGAAGTAGTTAAAGTATCTTATATCAAAATTTAGTTCATTTAGATCATGCAGCAAAAGGAGCCAAACATAGGAAATATTTAAACACACAAATATATTATATTATTCATACACTCTTTGATTATTTTCTATTATAATACAAATATATAAAATAACGTCCTATAATCATGGAGATCTTCTCTACTTATAATATCTCTTAATATTTATATTTGTGAGTTGGTTGAACAACTCCACTCATGGATAGCAATATAATAACAAATACTAATCGGAATATTTTTATATGACAATATTTTGATTATCCAATTACTAATTAACTAACCTATTACTATTTACCTCTCAGTAAATACCAAAATTTACATAATGTGAAAACTAATCCCAACACTAACTAGGTTTAAACTATGTGACCAATATCAAACACTAGCATATTAAGAATGATCATATGATTTTTTACATGACCATAATCAAGTCTTATATATTGGATTTTTATTCCCCCGCTTCTTCCATTTAAGCAAAAAAAATTAGGCTTACTCAAAAACATTTTCAAGACCCATTTTCACTAACTTTTAGCTTCTAATAATGCACAAATAAGTCAAAATACATGTATTTACATAAGAACCCCTTCTCAAGTTTTAATTTCTTTAATTCAATTACTCCATCTCAGATTTATTTATGTATATAGATTACAATAATTAGTTCAAATATGAAATACACTTTAATTTGATGATCAATATAGTGTGTTTGACCTAATACAACTTTTCACAAAATCGTTTCGGAGAATTTATTGTTTGTCACACCTAGCTTAGGGTTTCATCTTATTTGTGATCTTGTTTATGCCTTAAGCTTTTGCAAACCTCTCCCATGCTAATTATTCTAATTAGGATTAACCCCTTTTTATTCTTGGTGTTTTGTTTAGGATTTTTATTTTTTCTTATTTTGATTATTTGAAACCTTAGTTCCCTTACATTTATACCCTTGTATCTTTGTTTAGCATACTTCAATTATTTGAAATTAACAAAATGTGTTCTTGTAATGTAAATATGAATGCTACATATTATTATAATGACAATGAGAAAGATGTGGATAATTGTGATAATGCTTATGATTTACAAGTTCAGTTGGATAAAAAAATATAAGGATATTTTTTTGGCTTTGTTTCTTATTTTTTGGTGTTACATTCTGAGCTAATGTTTTGTTCTTTGATGTGGATTCTGAGCCATGAATACCAATTAGCTACATTGATATTTAACTTTATGTATTTTTATTATTATTTATATAATAAAGTTATACTAAAGCATTCCAATAGTAAAAATATAAGGATGATTATAGTTAAACTATTAGAACATTTTGTAGATACCCAAAATTTATACAAATTTGATTACTCTATGATTCTATAGGACTTTGTATATATCGACAATAAATTATGAATTAAAGACTTATCAGAGAATTTGGATTTTTCTAAGTATATCTTTTTGAATTCATTTAATGGTGTAACATGTTACATTATCACTATCAGTATCATTTACCTTATCACAGGAATCTATGGTCTTGTTTTATTTGACCCTAACACTTTCCTAACTCAGGGGTGGTTTTATCAATCATTGATATTTATATCTACATAAGTGACTGAGATTGACAAAAGTGTCTAGTAATCATATGTTGGTTTTTCTGCGGCACATTCCCCCTTTTACCATTTATTTTACATGTTAGGCCCTTTTGATTGTCTTTTGTGTATGATTTAATACCAAAATTCAAATTTGATACTTTATATATGTATGTATGTATGTATGTATAAACAAAACCCATTGAAGGCATTAAGATAAAAATCTTCACTGTTAAAAATCTTATTTTAAAAATGCACACTTCTCTAACACATAATTAGTTTAAAATCTAAAATACATTAAGGTCAAATTCCTATTAACTAGTTTAAAATCTAAAATACATTAAGGTCAAATTCCTATTATGCATGCTTGTATTAATATTGGGCCTAAGAGAAATAAAATATATATTGATATCCATGTGTTCTTACACACACTTATTTTAAAAATGCACACTTCTCTAACACATAACTAGTTTAAAATCTAAAATACATTAAGGTCAAATTCCTATTATGCATGCTTGTATTAATATTGGGCCTAAGAGAAATAAAATATATATTGATATCCACATGTTCTTACACACACTCAGATTAGTGGTAGAACTACATGCAATTTGAGTCTCTTTAAGAGTATTCGTAAAGTAGGAAACATTTGGATAAACAAGATATTCAAGGATAGATCAACCAAAAATATTAACCCTTTTGTGGGGTATTCCTAATCAATATTTCAAGAGTTAGGGATTTAATAAATATGAAGATGCATACATTATTTTAAGTATGCCTAAAGGAAATTGTATGTATAAATATGATTAATAGGAATTAGTACAATGTCCTAGGTAGAAATAACAAAGCGTAGGGATTCGAGATTATAATGTCAACCTAGACATAAATGTCAATGCACTTTTCCTAGGATGGCTTTTGTGACATGTGGTGATTTCATAGTCAAAACCCTTATCAAGTTGTACACCAAGTCAAACAAAAATATGTTGATAAATAATTCATAGATCTAAAAATAAAACTGGTCAAGAAATAAACTAATATTCTTCTTATCCATTTGTCTTATATTTTTTTTTCTATATTTTACTTGTGTGACAAATCATAGTGGTATTCAATTTACACATTTGAAAGCATACATTACATTAATCTAAATTGTATATTATTTTCATCTTATTTATGTTTGTGTAATCTAAAAATATAAAAAATATATCGGTGAACCCATATATTATATAGAACCATGCAAACCCTATCCCTAGTTATCGTTTCCTTCTCTCTTTTTTTCACTAGGATTACCATCAAAAAACCCTTAATATATTTATGATTGATTTCTTAGGAGTAAAAATTTCTTGTGCCCTCAAGGATCAATTAAGAATAAAATCCAAAATGAACAATCAAGATAAAACCACTAATAGTCTACATCTTCTATATTTCCTATTATATAACCATGCCATGCCTTATGCTTATGATTATGAATGGACAAATAAAAAAAAATGTATGATTAATCATGTAATTTATGTATATGATGGACATGTTTGTGAAGGTAACGATTATGATTATGAATATGAGGAAGAGGGATATCACAATAATATATATAATGAAGAATAAAATGAACAAGCTAGTAATGAAATTGAATAATCTCACTTCTCTAACTCTTATTTCCATTCATTTAATTATACACCATAAAAAGAGAAAAAATACAAGGAACTACCATATACACTCTTTTATATCATCACCTACAATAAATTAAATGCAATAATATCATGTGTAGATGATATTTTCTTGAGTTCTTATGATGTATCTCTCCCTCCTCTAAAAGTTACAAATGATATAAAATATTGTGAAACTTTTTTTTCACTAGAAATGGTAAAGGATACGCAAACATGTGATATATCATATTTTTTACTCTAAATGAAAAACAAATGTTACATGTGCATGACAATATTATAAAATGTATTCAAATACAAAATAATACAAATTAACATGGTACTTCCTTTCATCTATTGACATGAAAAAATATGAAGGCAATACATATCTCTCTTCTTTTGATCGGTTAATCCTTCTCTAAAATTGAAAAATAATGTGTGATACTTGTCCCTCTTCTACTAAAATTCAATGTAATGATTCTATTTTTATTTATTCAAATAAAATTTAAAATATTTTCTTGAGTATATTTATTACTAAAACAAAGTTTGATATAATTTTCATTATTATTTTAAAAAGTCAATGTGATGTGAATGACATGCTAGTTGATGATTCTATATCATGCTATGATGTTAATATATAATGTAATAAAAGGATATGTATTGATTTTGGTGATTATTCCCTTGTAATAAATAATTAATTACAACCCATTAGCAATTCCACTACATTTCCTACTAGATTCAAATCACTTATATGATATATGCCATAGGAAAACTTTAGATACAAGTATTTGGCCTCACTATCTTTGCTAGAGAATGTAAGGCTCACATGTATGATAATAATATCATTAGTGAAATTTTTACATGATTATTATTTAATTTCAAATAGCTCAAAGATTTTTTTTTTCCTATTATTCGTTGGTAGAGGAGATCCTCACGATCACTTAATCAATTATGTGCTTTATTTTGGGAAATGTAGTGTTGATTGATTAATATTATTAAAAGAATTTATCTTAGAATATAAGGGGATGCATTATATTGCTTATATAGCCTCCTTAGTTGTTCTTGACCTTATTTTAATAAGTTAGAAGATATTTTTTAAATTTATATTTAACAAATTTAAAATACATTAATTACCCTTGGAACATATCTAAAGCTTAAAATAAGATGATGATGAGCATATTTCATATTATATTTTTAGATTTAATATAACTTTTCATACTTTAATGTATCATCCTTTAGATTTAGAGAAGAAATTTATATTTAGTAGAGGTCTTCATTAGACACGATTGAGAAGATTTACTTATATGTTTTCAATTATGCATGTGATGCCAACTAAGAATCACATAAGGTTACCATTGATGAAAATGAATTTATTTATTACTCATATAAGAAGGAATACACTAATAAATAATTATAATACAAATCATTTTATCCCAAATTAACAAGTCTAGTGAAGGTCCAATATAAAATGTAGTCAAATAAAAGAACATACATAAGGAAAGGGTTCAATAATAGACACATCGGTGAAATGTGAATCAACCAATTAAGTTTAATAGCTTAAAATATCAATGATGCAAACTTTTGTGAACATTATGGGATAAGAGAATAATTTATGTTCCTCCTAATTTTCATGATCCTCCTCATTATTTAGAATGAGTGAAGACTAGACCATTTTGTAATTATCATCGTATTAATGGGCATAATGATAATTATTTTTAGATAATACAATAAAAAATATAACACCTTGTGGATGAAGGGGATATTACATTTTAATAAGTAAACACTAGATCACTAAGACAACCTTCTCCATATTGTACTAAACATTCTCTGATGAAGACTAATATTTCCTAAGGTGTCCTCATAAAAATCCCCATGGTCCATTGGTATTCTAAGGATACTAAGATAAAATTCTCAAAAGATCCATATTTTCCACAAATTTCCTCCCATGGAACCAATGGTCCTTTGATCCTTCATTAGAGATGAATCTAGAGAAGGAGTTGTTTTCAATCATAAAGAACAATGTAGTACATGTGCAATGAGATTTATTAAGATTCTTGGATACGATGAAGTAAATTTGAGACATACATTTGGAGATGCTATTGGGAACATTTAAATTCCATTATCTTTAGGTCCTAAGATAATAGATACATTATTACATGTTTATAAGGATATTTTACATGAAAATGTTATGTTTAGAAAATCATGGTTACAAAAAGAGGATGCATATTTTAAACTTGTTAATAAAATCAATCTCTTACACTTTTATAGGATGGGTTACTTAAATATAAAATTTATAAAGCTAATACAAAATACAGTATAATATCACCATCTTTAAAGAGCATATGGATACTAAAGAATTAACATGTGGTTCAAGACCAAGAATTGAATATAGTTTAGCCATGTTGTACTTGGTACGAAAATAAAGAAGATAAATTATTATTAATCACTAAACCATTGGATCATCAAACATTCTTACATATGATTACCATGAATTTATATTCCCAAATGGGTTTCATTAGTTTGCCAAAAAATCTAATTAAATGAAGCACACAAGATAAAATTACATATATATGTTATGTAATTCACAATGTTAGAACATTTCATCCAACACCTTTTCAAAACATAATTACTTACAAATAAAACATTTAAAATATAATTAATACAAGACATAACACCATATGATAATCCAAAAAAATTTCATAATAAGATAATCTCATATATAAAATAGATGTTTGCAAGATTAAAAAATCAATCATAGGGGAAATATGCCCTTAATCATCCGATTCACCCAAGCCACTAGTCCTCGAAGTGGATACCATAATTTCAACTTAGGAATATGAGATAAAGATCTATATTTTCTCTCCTGATACTCCATAACTATTAATCTATTTGCTACCCTAGCATGTTCAGCTTTCAATTTTACATAATGGCTTAAATTATCTCTACCTAAATCTTGACTAGTGCTAACTGATGGAGGCCATCTCTCTCTCGTGAAACTATAGTGTAAGTTGTGACAATAATGGAAACCCATTCAAAAATCAGATCATACCCACCTTCGATATCTATAACACAATCAACTAATCCTCCTCCAACAACATCCTCAAGAATGTCATGTTAAAGTGAAAATAGATGCATCTACCATAGTCACCCGATACTCATCTCTTAAAACACAAAAATGGAGAATACACAAGACATAAGAAAATTATAAATAAAATATAAACTCAAATAAAAATATATAAGTATACATATATATGTTTACACACAACTAAAACAACAAATATAGTGTCAGGTGGGTTAGGGTGTTGGGTAGCTTGTCTTAGTATTCCTACTCCTCCATCTCCCCACCTCTTTTGTGAGCCAAGGGAATACCACCTAGATGTAATAATATAGGAAAAATGAGGTTCCCTTTCATGTCCATACAAAAATGAGTGTACTATGCAGTGCATCCTGCATCATTCACAACAATAACCACAATAGGAGGATGTACCTCCCCAGTAGGCAAAGGTGTTATTTCCAAAGTACTAAGATTTGACATGTCACTATGAACCTATGTTGACCATTATCTGCACATCCAAAGGTATCTCACTGGGGTCACATCTTTTCAAATTACAAACTAGTGCATAACCCTCTGAAACTAAAATCTATCTACCACATTAAGAAATCAGTCATGAAACCACATACTAACACTAATACTTGTAGACACCTAAATCTAGGCACCAATAACCTCCAGCTAGGATTTTGATTAATTTCCACCAAAATGCATAATTTAGCTTAAAAAATCTAAAACACATTCAATGAGTTGAAATTGATATATACAAGTGCTGATTTTGGCGAGAGTATCATTAAATGGGGCAATGCAATTTATGGGCCAGCTAAACTTTGATCAAATCATTTCAAGTCAAAATGTCAATTTTGCACTTGGGTGCTCTTGATTGCTCTTTTCTATCAAATTTATTGTACAAGATGTGTGTCTTTGTTATTTTGTGTTGGTAATATCCTAAATAGTAATATGGTTCCAATGCATCTAACATTGGTTTCCAATTTCAATCTAGTCAAATTTTGGACCAATAACAAGGCATTTTGATCAATTTGAGTAATTTGTGCACAAAGTGCTTAATCATGCTTAAGAGATAATAAAACCAAATTAGATCCTAATTAATAATTCCATGGAAACTTGTTGAATAATTGTTTTTAAAAATGAATATTGAATAACTGCATCATCAAGTGATCTCATTTCTTGGAAAGACATGCCTAGGCCATAAATGCCATAAATATCAAGATTATGGGTCTCCTATGCCTCATAATGACCCTCCATGCCTCTTCAATGCCCATTTTTCTAATTTCATGATAAGGATAATTATAGATTAAACTCTAACAAATTGAATTAATCCTCAACCACACATCTTTATCTCAAGATGGACGGTTTAGGTTAATTCTGAGCAATCTCAAAAATCTATAAATATGATGCCTTACCTATTAAATTTGAAGCTTAATTTGTGTAAAGTTACCATGTAAAATTGATTCCAAGATCTCTCACATGACAAAGTTATGATGCAAAAATATTGAGCCAAGCCAAGCCAAAGCCACAAGGTGCCAAGGAGAAGAGGAGATAACCAAGCCTCCTTTGATGAAGACTTCATGAGCACAAGCTGAGCAAGCCACTACAACAAGCATTTGGAGCATCCAAGGAAGGTCAAAGATTCTTGTTTTTCTTTACTTTTTAGTTGTGTTTTTCATTTATTTTTGTTATTAAGCTCACCCTAGTAACTAAGCGTAGATATGTATGCTAATTAGTGTATTTTTATTAATTTGTTCATATTTTTGGACCAACATAATACTAATCACCTCTCTTGAGTCAAATTTCTAGTTCACGTAATGGCACATTCGGTGGGACTGAACCCCACAAATTTTATCAAATAGAACCTACAAGTAACATACTAACCATTTTTAGGAGGGATCTTCGAGTGTGGGAGCAAAAAAGGTGAAGTTTTGGGCAAAAAGCTTATTTTTTAGAGCTCACAATTTTGTTCTCGGATCCTAATTCAGATCCCAACTCACCCTAACTCAGATCCCAACTCACCCCAACTCAGATCCCAACTCACCCCAACTCACCCTAACTCAGATCCCAACTCATTCTAGCTCAGATCCCAACTCACCCTGACTCAGATCCCAATTCACCCTAACTTGGATCCCAACTCAGCCTGACTTGACCCAACTCACCTTGACTAAGATCCTAATTCAACTGTGTCAACTTGAGAGTTCATTTTCCTAAGTTAATTGTTTCATCTTTAAAAATGCTTCAAATCTAAACCAATTACTAACATTTTTCTTGCAGGACCAACTTGGAAAATTGCTAAAATGTGTTTAAATCTTTTTTTGTATGCTTTTAAAATGAACTAGGAACATTATTATGGTGCTTAATATAGCATTTAGGTGCTTAAGTAAGTTTTTAAAATTAGTTTTCAAAGATTACAATTTTAAGACCGAGGGGTCAAATAAACACCACCAAATCTTTCATTTGGGCTTAAAATTGAACACACTTGTCAATTTTGTTTTCATTATTTTCAATTAGCACTTTGTTTTCATAAAATATAAGGATATTACGTGTATGCTCTTCTATTTATCATATTTAGGGAACCTTTGGAATCAAAAGTGGTTTCCTTATTTGCAAATTCCCTAGTCCAAGGCATAAAAAGAACATCATCTAAAGCACTCCCCAAAAACTCATAAAAATATTTGGTGACCTTGACAACGACCCTAAAGTCTTTCTATTTTATGTTTTATTTATTTCATGTATAATTAGCTTGCGAGGGGGACATCCTTACCTATCACAAGTTCTTTAGGGAAGCTTTGACCCAGGGTTTCACCTCTTGACATTGACTTCATTTAGCTGCATACTAGATTTGCACATGGGACATAGTGGTACTTTAGACATCGCACTACACTGAGTGAATGTAGGATGTAGTGGTTACAAAAATGACTAGACCTTTTACAACAAACCAAGTGATATGAACCTAAAATCCATGCTTTTTTTTGCATTTTTTGACATGAAAATCATTATGAAATTGATTCCCCTAGAATGTTCAACAACTTGTAGATCTTAGACAAATCCCCACTTGCTATGAAAGTATTGTTAGTGTAAGGTGTGCCTCAAAGTTCATGTCATAGTACTGTCATTTGAGAGAAGGGGGGGGGTGTTCTAACAACCCCACTATATAATACGCATTTACTTTTGGATGAACACTTAAAATCCTCTCAAATGATGTATATTGATGGATTCCAACAATACTAAGCAACCTTGTCAATTTAAGATCTAAGAGCGGTTAATTAATTAGTTTTTTCTTAGATTAAAGTCTTGTTTGGATTCAAAAGTTGGTGTAAACAAATGATACAAACCAAACACATGGTCCTCATTTGATTTTGAATAAAGAGGTGTTATGTTTCCCATGTAAAATCATCAATTTGCCTTGTTCAAAGTTTATCAAAACTTGGAGTCATATCGTCCACTTTGACGTAGTTATGCTACCCAATTGAGCCTAGATCTTTGCCAAAATTATTTAAGTCCATTTATAATCTAAATTAAAAATTGCACCTTTATAAGTTCATAGGGTTTATGTGTTAAGTGGGTTCACCATTTGCACTAAACTTAAGGAAACTTAGGTTTAATTTCCAATTTGGGTTGAAGGCCATTTAAGACTCATGATCATTATCACCACTTGATAGAATTAAGTCATTTTGTGCTAAACACTAACACTTTGAGTCTATGCACCATAACATTTTGAGTCAAGAAAGGTAGTGTTATGCTGTCAAATTTGTGAGAAATTATCTTTTTCTTAGAGAGTTTTTGAAAAAAGCATTTTGTCACATATTTTGGGTAATCTAGCACTATTACATTGCCCAAAACATTTTAGATATTGTTTCATAGGCCCTCTTGCATAGATTTCAAATTTGTTCCTACATTTTCAAACCAGTTTGAGTATACTTTTTTGAACCTTTGTTTAGCACAGTTACACTGTTCACTTTTGTCTAGCTTATTTTTCAAAAGAACCAAGTTTTATACCATTATTTATGAGAAAATAAACTATCTCTAAAGTGCCTTTTGTTTCATACCTTATACCTATTTGATTGAGTCTATGTCCAAGAATCAAATTCCTGATGTTTGTTATAAGTGTTTCAAATCTATTAGATTAAATTTTTCATCTATTTTCAAAGTCTAGATTTTGACATCATTTAGCCAAGAGTCCTAGCGCATGCCTTATTTGAGCCTAGATTTTGATGCCATGTTTGGCTAAAAGACCTAACAACTTTTAATTTTTTAGATTAGAATGATTTGAAACCTTTGACCTTAGCATTTGGCATTTCAATTTTTGGTTCATTTACTTAATCTTTTTGTGTATGACGTGTAACATTAGACACTTAATGTTAGCTTGTGTTATCACAAATCTTTGCATAAACCTTTTGATCTTTTTGACAAATCTAAACCAAGTTTAAACATCATATTTTTAGACATTTTCCTTTTAAATTTTGTAGAACTCTCTTCCCTTTCTATGACAAATCATTGACTATGGATCTCAACATGTATTCTTACACTCATCGTGGACTCATGTACAATACATGGATTAGCAATGTGGTTACGTAGGAAGAAATGGTGCAAGACCCCTACGTAGATAATATTGCTTATGAGATGGATCTTTATCCCTCTTATAATACTCAATTAGGGGCACAAATCCAAGATCCATTAGTTAACTATTTGGTTAATACACCACATTATTCAAAATAAGACCAAGAACAAATCACATAATACCTAGCTATAATACTCATAGCTAACAAACCAGTTCCTCAATAGTCTTGCTCTACTAATACACCTTTCACGTATGATATATTTTGTTGGAGAACAAAGATGAGATTTTAGTTTGATCCATAGAGGTAGGGCCGAATTTTATAGAAAACTTCCCTTATGAGAATTTACCAAGCCTAGTAAGAATGCCCCACAACATAATTTACGATCAATAGGCTTCTTCTAGAAATCCTTTGGCTCTAGTCCAAATAATGTATCAGGACCCTAATATTCCTAATAAAGGTAAAAACCTCATGGAAAAACACTTTAACCAAATGCAGATGGCATATCAAACCTACCTGAATCTAGTACACAATTTTAATTAGATAACCATGGTGAACAAATTTCTTATTGACTTAGTTCCTTCAACAAAAGTTTTGATAGAGTTAACTAGTCAATACAATTAGAGTTTAGACCCATTCATGCAAAACACTTTGGTAGAAAACTTACTGCATACAGCCATTATTGAAGAAGTTTCTTTTGCTTCTATGTATAATAATGAGAAAAATATAGTGGACAATTTGCAAGCAACTTCCAATCCAAATCAAAGTGGTACTAACACACAAACAACTAGTCAATAACATGTGCATGTATTTAATACCATGAGTGGACCATCATACTAGGGAGTAGGATTATTTGCATCCCAACTTGAACCATCTGCATCATCAAGTATGCAACCAATAGGATTAGGTAGTCAGCCAGCAACCAATGTGGTGCCTAAATAGTTGAATGTGATGAATCCTCCTCCTCCTCAACAAGTGACGAGTAGTATTCCAAAATAGTAGACACAATCTAGTGTACTAATGCAATAGAGGTCAAATACACCTCAACAAGGTGAAACTAGTGTTCCACCTCATCAGGTAGTGGCAAAATATATAGTCACAGACTAGTGTACTAGTCCAAAACCAAATGATGACTAGCCAACAATGTGTAAATATTGGTTAGTGATAGATGTCAAATATTCAACATGCTTTCACTTCCCAATAATGATCCATGCAATAATGAGGCTCTCATGTTTCTCAAATACCTACTAGACAACAATTAGTTCAAATTGTGCCACAAGTTTAGAACATCAAGGTTCATAAGTTCCCATAAGTTCCCACTCAACAATAAGGTTTGATTAGTCAATAATATGTCTATTTTTAACCAAAAAAATCATAGTATAGTTATATCCTTCCATCCTAACCATAAAATCCTCCAAGTCAAACCTTCATAGCTAACCCAAACCAAAATATCACACAACTAAATGTGCAATTACAAATACATCGTAATGTACGTATGCATATTCATGGTCCATTTCCCAACCAAACCAATATACCCCAACAGATATCTCCATCATACCCTTGTCAAAGTGTCCCACTTTTGACCTCCCAACCATCTATCCAAACCAATATTCTCCCTCAAACCAATGTTTCTTCTAGTTTCCTATCCCAAGAATTGCAATAGATGAAGGATGCAATTGCTTCCATTCAAGTTGGGAAATAGACTAAAAAGTTTAAGCTGGATGACATGTCTTCTTATCTATTCAATATGGAGTACTTGAAGATACCATTTTCTCCATGATACGAACCACCAAAATTTGACAAATATAAATGGAAAGGTGACCCTATGGCCCATTTAACTGAGTTTTGTGTCGCATGTCAACCAGTGGCATATAACAATATATACATTTTATTGTTGTTTCCAAGGAGCTTGGCTATACAAGCCTTAGAGTGGTTTTTAAAGTTGCCCAAGAATTCAGTAATAGATTTTGATGGTCTTTCTGGTAAGTATGTGCAACACTTTTCCTATAATCTCAAACATGAGATTTAATTGGTTCACTTAACACAAACAAAATAAAAGGTTGGTGAGATTTTTGCAAGTTATCTACAGTGATGGAGAGCCCTTGTAAGCTTATTCATCCATAGTTTACTAGATAAATAATTAGCCATTATGTTTACTAAAAATTTGCATAGTGAGATAGCTTATCATATGAAACTACAATGTGCACATACTTTCAAGGAGATCATCAATAAAGGCTTGTTGATTGAACAAGCCCTTATTAATAAAAGGATCATCAAACTTATGTCAAATAATCAAAATCAAGGTACCAATCAAGGAAGCGGCCAAAACCAACATCCAATCCAAGTGCAAGCATCATAACTAGCACAGGCCAATAGGCAAGATAGACCAAAGCAATTCAACTACAATAGAAATGTTATGGGTAATAGAGTAACTGAGTCACATCATGTCTAAATAGTGTAAACATTGTCTACACCACCATTTTAGCTTACTCTTACCCAACAACCTCTCCAACCAACATTGCAAGCACAATAGCCAAGACCCATGTAACAAATACAACAACCTTTACCATTACAAACCCCTCCTCTAAGGAGAACTATGCCTATGCATCATATCTTTAGTGACCTAAGAGAGCCTATTAAGTTTTTATTTCACAAACTTACCACTACTAATCTGATTAGTTGGCCTATACCAAAGCATTATTTATAAGACATTCCTTATCCTGATTGGTACCATGAAAATGAATTATGTGAATATCATCAGGTCAATGGGCATAATATATGAAGACGTGTGCAAATCAATAATTTGATTGATAATATGTTGGATAATGGAGAGATAACATTGGATAATGGTTCTTCCACCTCTAATAAAACTCTTAGAATTTATCAAAACCCCTTTCCCCAACATAACACAAAATAATAGCATAACAATCAACAACAACACCAACACTGACTAATGCAACAACAAAATCAATACTATTAAACTCAAATGCTAAACCAACAAAATCAACAATATAACCCATAACATCAAAATAATAGACAAAACTAAGGTTAGAATGGTAACAACCAACAAATATACTATGTAGTTGCACATGACTACAACAGGGTTATAGGTCATATTGTAGGGGGTAGCATTAATACCATCTCCATTAATCCTAGACTGAGCACTAATAAATTTAGACTTATTTCTAAACAATACCACTCAACCAAATTATATGGATAATCCTTCTTTGACCTGGGACTACACATAGGCAAACCAACAAATCAGGACTCCCATTTTTGGACCATATACTGATAACTCACCCTTACCATATGACCACATACAAGTGCACTAGTAATCGAGACTTGTCCTATCTAGTCCCACACCATTCCCAACATTTGTTAGCAATTATGTTCTAGCATCTAATCCTAATTATGCAATCATAACTCAAAGGTCAAAGATTACTATCCCAGGTCCACAACCATCTACCACTTTGCCTGTTATCCAACCAACCGTTCAGTCTCAAAATAAACCATTCACCATTGACCAATATAATAAGTTTGATACTGTGGAATAATTGCAAAAGACACTATCACAAATTTCTATTTTAGATTTTTTGTAAACATCAATAATCCACAAGAAAATTTTAAATGAGGTTTTAACCCAATCCATTATTGCTAGTGATATATCCCCTGATAAATTGCAATCTTTGGTTAGACACCTAGCTCTAGTCCAATAAGTCACATTCAACCAAAGTGATGTGTCTTCCCTTGGACCACTCCATAATAATCCATTATACATAGAAGTTTATATAAAGTAGCATAAAGTGAAATGTATCCTTATAGATAATGGATTAGGCCTCAACATAATGTCTCTAAAACTCATCAAGCTTCTTGGGTACACAATGGCAGATCTCCAGCCAAAAATGATAACTATCAAAGCCTATGATAATCAAGAAAGAGAATCACAATGTACCATTAGCTTACTAGTTATCATTGGGCCTTTGACCCATGATACACTTTACCATGTGCTTGATCTTGAGTTTTCATATAATATGCTTTTAGGTAGGCCTTGGTTACATGAGATTTGTGTATTCCCATCAATGTTGCACCAATGCATCAAGTTCTCCCACTTAGGGATGGAAGTGAATATTCTAAGAGATTTACACCCATATGAACATTGCAAACATCTTGAGGCTGAGTTTCAAAGCTATAATTACCAATATGGTATGAATCCAAGTTCCAAGTAGGATAAAGGAAAGGCCAGACTTATTGATCCTCCATAAGATAATTGCATATATCTTAATACCTTGGATTCCCTTTTCTACATGTTGTCTCCTAAAGCTTTCAATCATTTCACCATTTCAGATAATGGCCCAGGGGAGTATGTGACCCATGATACCTTCTATATTACCAACCTTTCTCAGAATCCAAAGACCTTTGGGTGGCCTAAAAATACCCCACACATGCATTAGTAACAAAAGAACAAAGATAAGGGACTTGTCATGTTTGTACTAGTATCTAGCCTAAAACTAGACCCTCTTGAAGGTGAGAAATCATGGTTATACAATGACAACTAAGATGATTTTTATAAAAGTGCAAAGTATCATATTCCCAATAGGATCATGGATCATCAAGATTATGAAGGAAGAGACCTCAGACTGAATCAATAAGGAACCATTGAGCCAATTTCCATGACTAAGTAAAAAAGACCCTATGGACTTGGATTTAAACCACCTGGGGGTGACCCCACATATCTTATTTGAGTTCCATCACCAGTGGCTAGTGATGATTATATCGACAGTGAATTAGAGTCTGATCATAGCTTCACCTTTGATGACCTAGTTGAGACTAACCTATTTGATAACAATGATATATGTACTCTTAACCCAATCATTTATCACAACCCATTGCCATTATACTATCCCCAGCTGATAGATTAGGACCAGCAAGAATCTAATTTTTTGATTGATGAGTTTTAGAATGATGAGGCATTCTGTGACTTTTTAGGCCTTAGAGACAACATTCCATTGGGAGATCATAAATTAGGATTCTCAATTACATTAGATCCTGAAGCCTATTTTGGAGAGCATGTGAACACCCTTAGCCAAAAACAAATAAATAAAATATTGAATTCCCCAAGTGAAAACCTCTTTGAGGCACTTTCTAATTAGGGAAAATGTAAAGATAAAGGCTAGTCTAGTGGTGAAAACTTGTTTCATGTGTTGTTAGATGGGGGTGTTAATTCTTCTTCAAATTTAGACTAGGAGACCACCAATAATGAACTTGCCTATGGATCCGAGTTTATATTTGTGCAATAACAAGTATTTGATCAAAATTTTCAATAATTTTTTACTATTATTATCACATGGATAAATCTCCCATTGGGGGACTCAGATTCATCATACCTAGGAGACGTTGAAGAGCAAGTCCTAATAGAGGACCTTGATATAGTCCAACAATTCAAGTCTTTGCTTACTATCTTAGAAGATGGTTTGACCCTTATAGTTGAAGATGTAATAAAGGTAAACATCAGGACTCCATCAGACTTGAAATGGATAAAATTAGGTACATCCCTCACTGAGGAAGAATGTGAAGTATTTATAGCTCTGTTGAGAGAATTTGTAGATATCTTTACATGGGATTATTTTGATATGCTAGGTTTGGGCCCCACCTTAGTTCTACACCACCTTGTGGTTAATCCTAATGCCAAATCAATGAAACAAAAGTTGCATAAGATGCATCCTCACATTTTTGTCTTGGTAAAGAAAGAGTTGGAAAAACTCTTAGAAGTAGGATGTATTCGGTCTATTGATTACTTAGAGTGGATATCTAATGTTGTATGTGTTAGCAAAAATCTTGAAGGAATCAAAATCTTTACTAATTTTTGAGACATAAATAAATATTGTCCTAAGGGTGACTTTCCATTAACTTATATTGACATGATCATCGACTCTATGATAGGTTATGAAATTCTTTCACTCATAGATGGTTTTTCAAAATACAATCAGATCAAAATAGTACTAAAAGACCAACAAGAAATAATGTTCACCACTCCATGGGGAATATTTTGTTATCAGGTAATGTCATTTGGTCTTAAGAATGTTGGAGATACATATCAAAGGGCCATGACTATCATATTCCATGATATGATGCATGATATTATTAAATACTATGTCGATGACATATTAAGAAATCTAAAACCAGGGTTGACCATCTAGCAGTGTTACATAGGATATTTAAAATATTGTGGGAGTATATGTTGGGAAATAACGGAATCACACAATTGATTACCAAATACAAGCAACTTACATGCAGAATTAAACCAGAATCACAAGTAACTAGAATTCGGAAACAACACAGAATATGAGATACAATACACAACTTGTATTAATACTCTTCCAAAAAGAAATACAACAAAGAAGATTGCCACAGTTCTTCTTCCTTACACACCTCTAGGGCTCCCACACCTCTAGGGCATAAACAGTAAATATTCCCTCAAAGCTCTCTCTCTTATGGTCCCAACACACAACTCAAACATAGAGTTGGTGTTCACCTCCAACCAGTCAGTATCAACTATTGCCAGTACTCTAGTGCTCCATGCACTCCACAAGTGCTTCACGCACTCCAAGTACACAATCATCCTTTAAGTAGATCCCCTCTAAACTGTAACAACCTGCAACCCAAATGACCTTACTTATTGAAGGAACTACCTTGCCTTCCTCTTTGCTCTCCAACGAGTACACACCGTACTCCAAGTAGATCCCACCTAATCCTGCTCCCTATTGTGTTGCTATCCTCCTTGATCTTGCACACCTGCAAACCTGGATCTTGCACACACATACAACTATAGATCAATGATCTTACTTACCACGTAGATCTCCTAATGTAGCCATGCACACCTGCTGACCAAGATCATACATACATGAAGAACCCTTCTAATTCTCCAAACCAGCACCCACACTTGGCACTATGGCACTAGGAGGAACACACCACGCTCTTTTCACACACAGAAGGAGCTAACTTTGCTCAACTCAAACTAGAACACCTTTACAATATAGCCTATGAGTCTCTTAAATAGATCTCATGCAAACAATAATTAGACATCTAATTACAATAATTAGATCCGCAGCTTCTAGTCTAAATTTGGCTCTTGACATGCAAACACTTGGTTCATTAACTAACTGCCCATAAAACTTGCAGTTTTGAACCACACAAGTGACCGACGTCAGTCCCTATCTACTTGGAGGTGACCGATGCTGGCTGACTTATGATCAACGTTAGTTTCTCTTCTGTCTGCTCCTTGCTGATGTCGGTTGGCCTAACTAACACTGGTGTCTGTGACACTCAGCAACCTCCTCTAATGACCTCTTCCATGTCTGCATCAGTGAAGCTCTTAGCTCCACAACCTAACAGTATAAATTCATACTCAATCCAAAAAAATGTATGTTTAGAGTAACCTTAGGAAAGTTACTTGGATTCATTATGTCTTATAGGGGCATTGAAGTCAATCTGACCAAAGTCCATGCTATAATTGAGATGCTACCACCAACCAATTTGAAGCAACTCCATAGTTTATAGGGCAAGATCCAGTCAATCCGATGCTTCATCTCTTAGTCAATAGATAAGTGTTATCCATTTACACATATTCTAAAGAAGGGAGTTTCATTTCACCAGGATGACCACTGTCAAACAACTTTTCAACAACTCAAGGACTATCTAGTTAATCCACCTATTTTGTTACCTCCAATACCAGGAAGGTCATTCTTGTTGTATCTATAAACTACAAACAATGCCTTAGGGGCACTTTTGGCTCAACATGATAATAATGGAAAAGAGCATGCAATATGTTACTTAAGCCATAACTTGGTCACATATGAACACAAATATGTACCTATTGAAAAAGCTTGTCTAGTCATGGTCTTCACAACTCAAAAACTGTGCCATTACATGTTGAACAATAAGACCATGGTCATTTCAAAAGTAGATCCACTCAAGTATCTACTATCTAAAATAAATTTACAAGGTAGAATGGTCAAATAGATCATGCTTCTTAGTGAGTTTTACATAGAGTATCTCAATCAGAAGTCAATCAAAAGACAAGTCCTTACAGATCAACTTGCTGAAGCACCTCTTGTCGACATAATGCCACTCACATTTCATTTTATTAATGAATCCATAATGACCATCATTGACACATCTCTTGGGGAGCAGCACTAGAAGCTATATTTTTATGGTTTATTTGCTACACATGGATTGGGGGTAGGTCTCTTATTTATTACACCACAAGGGGATCTAACCCCTAAATCATTCAAAATTAGTTTTCCTTGTACAAACAACAAGGCTGAGTATGAAGAACTTATCACAAGACTTTGAAAGGTAGTAAAATGGAATATATCTCATCTAAAGTTTCATGGTGATTCTCAATTAATCATCAATTAGGTCATTAACTATTTTCAGACCAAAGATGACAAGTTGGTTCCATATAAGGCTATGGTAGATACACTAAAGCAACAAATTACAAATATCTAATTTGAGCATATACCAAGGGCTATTAATAGAACTATAGATGCCATGGCTAGTATCAGCTTTCTAATTTGACAAATAGACAAAGCTAGAGAATATCAGTTCCTTGTTGAAAATTTGTTCACACGAGCTCATGAACTTTCAACTATTGTAATGATTTGTGATATTGTTGGTCCAAATTCTATCTAGTACTTAGACCTTTACAAATACCTTCATGACCAAATTCTACCACCTAACTTATCTCAAAAACAAACTAAAGCCTTTATTTATCATTTCACTCATTATACTCTACTTGGATCTACCTTTTACCATTATAGTTTTAATAGAACTCTACTTTATTGTTTAATTTTGATAGAGTCTACATTAGCGTTAAGAGAAGTTCACAAAGGAGTATGTGGAGCTCATTCTAGTAGGGTAGTCCTATCCAAAAAGCTCATGCATACTAGTTACTATTGGCCCACAATGGATGCAAATGCAGCTGCATATGTAGAAAAGTGTGACAAATGTCAATGACATGTTAATCTGATTCATGCCCTAGCCAAAAATTTGAAATTGATGTTGACACCATGGCCATTTTTTACATGGGAGCTTGACCTCATTGGGAAGATCAACCTCACTTCATATGATGGCCATAAACATATGCTTATCATTACTAAGTATTCTACTAAGTGGGTTGAAGCTATACCCCTCACATGATTGGAAAGCAAATTTTGAAATTTATATTCCACCATCTCATTTTCCACTAAGCTATCCCCTCTAATATTATATTTGATAATGAAATATCATTCAATAACAAAGATGTAGACCAGCGATGTACCAAATATAATATCACACAGCATTTTTCTACAACATATTACCCTCAAGGTAATGGCCAGGTCGAAGCATCGAATAAAACCATTATCAATATTCTCAAAAAGATTGTCAATGATGTTAGTCATCATTGACATTTGTAGATATTATCTTCGCTTTGGGCATACTGTACTAATAATCATACTCCTATAGGAGCCACTCCATACTCACTTGTTTATTGTATTAAATCCATCTTTCCCATTGAGATTGAATTGCCTTCACTATAAATATCTTTCAAAAATTTCCTAGATGATCATGACTATCAAGTAGCTCACTTGTAAGAGCTAGACGTAATTGATGAAAAATACATAGTTATGCTCAACAATCTTTAGGCATATCAAAATTAACTCAAAAGCCACTACAATCGATGTGTCAAATATAGAAAATTTGAACTTGGTGATCTTATTCTTAAAGAAAACCAAAAGAATATCATGGCTGAGAAGAAGCATAAAGGTAAATTCAAACCAAACTAGATAGGTCCTTTCATCATTAGTATAGATTATGGATCAAAGACATACATGATTGCCACACTAGATGGAGATGAACTTCTTGAGCTAATGAATATTATTCACTTCAAGCGGTACTATACTTGAGCAATAAGGTGTATTATCTTTAAATACCATTTTAGTGGTGCCATTTTATCACTATTCTTCTTTGTACAAATATCATTTTTATCCATCCTCTTAGCCTTATCCATTTTACCATTCTATTCTATCGACTAGACGTGTTATAAAGCATAACTCATTTGACCTTGGTTTTTGCCATTCATTATAATTTTTTAGCACTGAGGAATCTAATCAATTTCATCAGTTGTTTTAAGTACTTTAGAAAAAGATCATATTTTGGAGTAGTATGATAAAAGTTTTGGTAGTTTCATCCTTCATTTGTTATTCCTTTCTCATCATCTGTCTTGTTACTAATTATAATCACCTTTGGGAAAATTAGTACCATTGATCCATGTCGTTGTGTCCTAGTTATAACCACCTATGGGAAAACTAGGGGAAACATTTGTTTATTAAGCCTTGACATACCACCTTGCCACTTCCTATGTCATATTATATCTTTTTACCATCTATGCCTATTTTGTTTGAATTGACTACTACACTAGTCAAAATTTTCTATTATAAGAAGGAACTATAGTGACTTGAGATCCTAATCTGGGACTATGTAGATAGCACTCGATACTTGTTAAGGTCAAATCAGTCACCCTTTCCACCATGATCTCACCATTTTATGAGCAGCTAAGTTTGAATGCTCTCATCATTTTGTAAACACCCTAAGTTTCCATGATCTCATTGTTTTGCAAGCAACCTAAGTTTGAACACTCTCACCATTTTGTGAGCTTGAACCATTTAGTGTTTCATCATTTTTGATCAATTTGAGATACTTCCAAAATTCCAAAAACATTTGTAAAATCATTAGAAAAAACAAAAACATTTGACCACTTCTTTGCCTTAAGGATTTTGGGAACCCTTACGAAATTGCAAATAAACCACTTGTCACTTAGTTTTCCCATTATTTTTGGCCTTTTCTCTCATGCACTTGCCATTTTGAAAGACCATTCCTCTTCTTCTATCACATCCACTTTGTTTATTTTTTTCAATTATCATTTTCTTCCCATCCCCTAGGAGAACTACATTTGACTTGAAATTTTTTATTGGATATTACATCCATAGAACTATGTAGGTAGCATACACTTTTCTAGTGCATATGGAGATAGCTCAACCACCCCCTTCTTTTTCTTTTATTCTCCCATTTTATTCATTTGTTAAGTTGTCACCTTTTTTTCTAGGGGCAATGTTCGTATGGTTTCTATTATGTTGTTTGTTTATTTGTTTATCTGCATGTTTATTTGCTTTTAGCATTGTTGTCTTTATTCAATTTATGTGTGTTCATTGGATGATTCTTTGTCCACACTTATACTTGAATCCATCCATATTCATATGTTTACATTGTCATCATGGTTTTTATCATTGGTACATTGTTTTTTATTTGAGTATTAGATTTTGAGAGTCAGTCCTTATGCATATTTTGACCAAGTCCTCATGATGTTATACCATGATGCCTATCGACATGTGCTACAATAAACCTCAGCTTCAAGAAGTCTATTCAGTAATGGTGACATTAACATCTCTTCATCACTAACAACTTGATTTAATCCCAATCATATCCCAAACAGAGTAATTAACCATGAAAGAATTTCAACCTTTATTAGTTTGGATGAGCATCTCCCTATTAATAGGTTATTCCAATTCATCATTACCCTCTTTGTTAAGTTACCATAATCAATTAGCCAATCAACTATGTTTACCATAATCAGGGTCCAATGATTATAACTACTTATATGTAAATCATTGTACACTGTCTCACCTGCATTTCTCAATGATTATAACCACCTTTGGAAAAATCATTGTGTTGTCACCATTTTACTTTGTCTACCCATACAAGACATGTTATTATCTTATTTTTTTGTCCTAACTAGGGTAGCTCCATCTTATAAATGATTATAACCAACTTTGGATAAATTATTGTGTTATCATACCACGTTGCCACTATCAGAGTACAATGCTTATAACCACCTTTGGAAAAATTATTGTACACTATCTCACTTTATTTTCAATGATTTTTACTACTTTTTCAAAATCATTATGTTTTCACCCCATCATCTTTCCTTTCTTTAGTCCCCCCATTTTGCTTCTTATCGAGGGATCGTTTTCCAACCTACTTGTGCAAATTTTTCCCTTGAGGGGGTATCATATAGTTAATTTATCATCATTGTATTTGTATGAATATAGGACCTTTTAATTCTTTGATAAGACCTTACTGTGCTCATAGATTACAACACCTTCCCAAATAGGGGCAAACTATAGACACCTAAATCTGGCCATCGATAATCTCTAGCTAGGATTTTGACTAATTTCCATCACAATACATAGTTTGGATTAAAAAAACTAAAACTAATTAAATAAATTAAAATTGATATATTCAAATTCTGATTTTGACCATGGTATCATTAAATGGGGCAATGCAATTTATGGGTTAGCTAACTTTGATCAGATCATTTTGAGTCAAAATGCCAATTTTGCACCTAGGTGTTCTTGATTACTCTTTTCTATCAAAATTATTGTATGAGATGCATGTATTTGTTATTTTGTGTTAGCAACATCTTAAATGGTAATATAGTTCCAATACATTTGACATTGACTACCAATTTCAATTCAATCAAATTTTGGACCAATAACAAGGCACTCTGATCAATTTGAGTAATTTGTGCACAAAGTGCTTAATCATGCTTAAGAGATAATAAAACCAAATTAGAGATATATTAATAATTCCATGTAAAATTGTTAAATATTTTTTTAAAAAATGAATATTGAATAAATGCATCATTAGGTGACCTCATTTCTTGTGAAGACATCCCTATGCCATAAATACCACAAATATCAGGATTATGGGTCTCCCATACCTCATATTAAACCTCCATGCCTCTTCAATGCCCATTTTTCAAATTTCATGATGAGGATAATTATATATTTAATTTTAAAAATTGAATTAATCCTCAACCACACATCTTCATCTCAAGATGGATGGTTCAGGTTGATTCTGAGTAATCTCAAAAATCTGTAAATAGGAGGCCTTGCCTATTGAATTTGAATTTGAATTTGTGCAAATTTATCATGTAAAATTGATTATAAGAGATCTCACATGCCAAAGTTATGATGCCAAAATATTTATCCAAGCCAAGCCAAAGCCACAAGGTGCCAAGGAGAAGAGGAGGTAGCCAAACCTCCTTTGATAAAGACTTCATGAGCACAAGCTGAGCAAGACACTATAACAAGCACTTGGAGCATCCAAGGAAGGTGAAGTATTCTTGTTTTTATTTAATTTTTATTTGTTATTTTCATTATTTTTGTTATTAATCTCACCCTAATAACTAGGCCTAGAGATGCATGTTAATTAGTGTGTTTTTATCAATTTATTTGCATTTGTGTTTTTATGTTCATTTCCCATGTAGGGATATAGAATGTTTAAGTTTCATAATTCCAAATCTCCGCTATGGAGGTCATGAGGTGTATATCATATGATATAAAACATCTCTATTACCATTAGAAAGTTTCAAATGTATAAGGGTCCCCATGTGCCACCCATACATAACTCCCAAACATGTATATTCATATTCAAATCAAGTTAAAAGAATAAAAATATTAGATATGAATATACATCATAAAATTAATGCATAGAAAAATAGCAATTTCATTACTAAATTTCCACATATGCATTTGTATGTATATAAACAATTGCATCATACACTAACATTAAGAAAGGATTCTTTCATCAGATAGTCTATGGACTATGACTGTACCATCCTTCAATGGACACGATGTTTATGATGCTATACAAGCTAATATATACATCAAATAAAACATTTTTATTTAAAAAATAAATAAAAATAAAAAAAATCAAAAGCATAAAATGGCTAAAAAAATAAAATGTTTTCTAAACATACTAGCATGGTTGAGCATGTATTGTATCCTCCGAAGTGTATGGTAATTAGCTCTCAGTGCTATCAACTTATTGTTAAAATGAATTATATAATTGTAAAATTTAAATTTAATTATATGAGTTGAATTTATACTTTTACCTATACGTACAAAATTTGGATTATCAATTAATATTTACGAAATTTATGTATAAAATATATTACAAACCAAAAAAAATTTCACTACAAATGTAAGTTGTGTTGGAACATATGTAATATGATATTTTTCATAATGTTACTTCAAGATGGTTTATGATAGTTTCTATATCAATAAATTCATGTGATCAATTTTTTTTATCATAGAAAATAAGGAAATAATTCTTCAATAATTATGATATGGTTAATATTTCTTCAAAAATTATTGACATTATTCATACCTCCACATTTTCCACAATTGTCATATAAAATGCATACCATGGCAATAAAACTTGGAACATACACTCACTTCAATAAATTTTGAATAAATTCAAATTTCAATCACTATGTAAAATACATAAAATTTCAATATTCTAATTATTAATTTATCTTATTATATATATAAAATTATATTATAAATTCTATCTAACATTAACATATATTTATTCACATATAATTTTTGACATGTCTAAAAAGGTTATGTAATAAGTTCACCAAATTTTATATAAATAATCAAAGGAGACATTATTCATATAAGTAGAGACAAATAGATTTAATGATTTATTAATGGTACATATATCAAATACTTATAGATTACATAAATATTTTGGAGGACGTATGCAAGACATATGTGCTCCATTTAATAGGACATAAGTGTTATATTTCAAATATATATATATATATATATATATATATATATATATATATATATATATATATATATATATATATATATATATATATATATATATATATATATATATATATATATATATATATATATGAAAATGTTTAAGGTATACATACTTCATTTTGTATGGAATATTCAATTAATCACGATGTCGATTTATATATATATATATATATATATATATATATATATATATATATATATAGATTTAGATTATAGTTGGCATCGACTCAGTGGGACATAGTGTTTGTTCATGTATATATGTATTATTAAAAAATAAAACTAGATTTAATTAAGCAAAAAAATAGGTTAGTTCATGTACATATATATTATGTTGGATTATAGTTGGACCTGACTCAGTAGGGTATGTTATTGGTTCATGCACATTTACTCATCTACATCATTTGTAGTTATGTATCAAGTATTTTCAAGCGTGGAAAAACTCTAAATATATAATTCTATCTACAATGGTTGATTCATGAGTATTCAGGTAATATAAATTGAGGTTCAACAATACTCAAACACCATGGATTTATCCATAGTGAACACATTACATGGTTCTGACCTTTCTTCTTTAAGTTTAATATTAGTGGTAGATTTAGTTACTTGAGTAGTTTGGTTGAGGTTCAATGATACTTAATAGGTCAACACCATTCAATTAATCCATCTTGTTACTCCTCTTTTTATAATCATTATTAGGCACATGGGTAATGTGGTCAAGGTTCAACATCCACTCAATGGTTTACACATTATTTTCCCATTACCACTCAGAAGATTTTCCATTTCCCTAGCCAAGAAGTGAATAAGAGAAAGAGCATATTTATCCATTGCACCCCAAACACACATATGTGTACTTATTATTTATATATCTTTTATTTCTTATGATTATAAAATTTTATGGGAAAACATCTATTTGATCCCATGTATTTGAATTTTTTAGTAAAACACATGAACACTATGAAAAACAAATATGAAAGTGTACCAAAACCACATAGGTGCACATCATCTTTATCCCTTTAGTTATAGTATTTATAGTTATGCTAAAAATGATACATTAAAGCGAGAAATTGGTATAAACCTTGTTTACAATATTTTATATGACTTTGTACAATCAATTCTCAATTATGAATTAAGGACTTATGTGTGCCAATGGATTATTCATCTTATAATTTTTTTTAAAATAATTGTACAGCATGATGTGTTATCATTGTCATTCTCATTTACCACATCAAAAGGATCCCTAGTCCTATTGTATTTGACCCTAGCTCAACGGTTATTCTGTCAATACATAAATCAATGTCTACGTTAGTGACTAAGTTTGGTTCAAATGTTTAAGATACTTTCATTAGTTTATTTTAATCACTTTTCAATTTTAATCATGTATTTCACATGCTAATCCCTTTCAGGTCACCTTTTTCATGCCAATTAATCCAAAAATTTAAATTTGAAGCGTGTACACCCACACACACAAACACACATCAAATGTGTGTGTGTGTGTGTGTGTGTGTGTGTGTGTGTGAGAGAGAGAGAGAGAGAGAGAGAGAGAGAGAGAGAGAGAGAGAGAGAGAGAGAGAGAGAGAGAGAGAGAGAGAGAGAGAGAGAGAGAGAGAGAGAGAGAGAGAGAGAGAGAGAGAGAGAGAGAGAGAGAGAGAGAGAGAGATTTCAATATCACATACATACATCAATGTGTGTATGTACATATATGTATATACACACACACATATATGTATATATGTACACACACACACGCATTTACTTGAAGAAATTAAGGGATGCACATTCATTATTAAAAAGCTTATTTTTAAAATGTACACTACTCTATCTCATTACTAATTTAAAATCTAAATTACATTAATTCAAATTTATATTATACATGCTTGTATCAAGATTGGTCTTAAGTGAAATAGAATATAGATTGATATCCAGATGATCTTCCACACACTCACACTAGAGGGAGAACTATAGGATGTTTGAGCCCTCTACAAAGTATTGTCAATGTAGGAAGTGCTTAGATACAAAGGGTATAAAAGGACAACTCAACCCAAAATACTTATCATTTTGTAGGGTATTCCCAATCAATGTTACAAGAGTTAGGGATTTAGAAAAGAACAATTTAAACAATTTATTTTATGAAGGTTTGATGCAAGGTTAATTTTAAGAGACCTTATAATAAACCCCCTTAGGTTTATTTAGGCAAATACAATTTGTATCCTTGAAGAATATTAAAAAAATTTAAAAAATTGCCTTCTTAATTTTTTGTACATTCATTTGTCTATATAGTTAAAACATATTGATTATGGGATAAATTCCAAAAGAGTATTAAAAACTTTCTTAAACTTTAATATTGATGCATATTTGGAATCCTATCGAAGAGATATGCAATTTAAAAAATAAAATCTCAAACTAAGTCTGTATGTAAAAGTTATGGTCTCCATAAGTCGGTGCTCAGTTGCATCGCATCGTGTTGTCGCACGATGGATGTCACTATGTCGTACAATGGCACTATGTCATATGATGATACTATGTCATGTGACAGCATGCTAAAATTTAGATTCTTTTTTAAAATATATATAATTTCAAAAAAAATCATCTCAAACTGAGTTTGTATGCAAAAGTTATGGCCTTCAGAATTTGGTGCTCAATTGCATTGCATCATGTCATCACGTGACGATATTATGTCACCAAGCAACACTATGTCACCCAACAACACTATGTCACCCAACAGCACTATGTTGTGTGACAACACTATATCGCCCAACAGCATGCCAAAATTTGGATTCTTCTTCAAAATCTATACAATTTAAAAAAAAATTGTCTTAAACCAATTTTGTATGTAAAATTTTGGCCTCTAGAATTTGTTTAGTTATATCATAGCATGCCACTAGACGATAACATGTTGTCGAGCGACAACATGATCCAGAGTGGTAGCATGCTGTCGAGTGACAACATCATGATGCTATTGGGCGATAGCACCATAATGCTGTCAGTCGACAGCAAATGCCAACTTTCCAAGGCTGTAACTTTTGTATACAAACTCAGAGTGAGAAGATTTTTTAAAATTACATATCTCTTCAAGATTAATTAAAATATGTAATAATATTAAGGTTTAATAAAGTTTTTGAAACTCTTTTTTATGTATCTCACAACTTATTTGTCAATGGGCCTCAATATTCAACATGGCAATGATGTAAAGAATGAGACTTCGATGGTAACCCCTATGCACATATGTACTACATATAAGGTGAATCATATGGATGCTACCATAATTATTATAAATTATTGTCAAGCCGACCCCTAAAAATACTTACATCTCCAAAATTTAGGCGAATGGGTCCTGTGTACTACTCCCAAAAAATCACCAAATATAATTTACCAAAAAGTGAATATTCATCAATTAATGAATATTCGCTACTAAAATTTACCCTAATTTGATAAAAAATTATAGGCATAAACATGATTAACAACAACATGCACATCATCCCAACTAAAATTAGTGAAGCTCAAGGCTCCAATTAATTAACATCAACACCAGACCAAAATGTCAATGTGCATGCCCTAAAATAATATTAGTGACCTACATTGATTTGGCAGTCAGAAATATTATCTAACCAAAAATAAATTAAAACTTGAAGCTATTGACAGGGAATTCATAAATCCAAATAAATAATTGATCATAAAATAAGCTAAGATCCTTCTTATCACTTTGTCTACCAATTTTTTCTATATCTTACTTATGTGATAAATCATAATAAAATAAAATTTACAAATATGAATATATACATAACATAAACTTGATCTATTAATTTCATCTTATGCAAGTTTGTTTAATTTAAAATAGATAAATCACATATGTTAAGGAAATTTATTTTCATTTTTCTAAGATTATGTACATGATGAAAGAAGGAGTCATTTGATCAACACACACCTTTTTTTAAAAATAAATGGATACTCATATCCCTTGTGAAAATTTTCTGAAAATTAAGATAAATCAATGAAAATATCATGTGGGGTTCTTTTCTAAAGTTTGGGATGTAAGGTTACATTTTGGTAAATCCTTATCCTTTTGGCATTCACAATAAAATATTTTAAAAAGTGTTTCAATTCATTTATGGTTTTTATAAGTTTCATAAAATCATCGGGCTTAGTTTCCTAATAACGTATTGAATGATTTAAATATAGTTTTTGGGGAAGTAATTCTCTTTTGTTGAATTGGCATTGAATTTACAGAGAAATCAATCTTGCACTGACGTACTACCGTACTCCCATGATTTGTTGTAATCCTACGGTGAAGCACTTTTTACTTCATTTTTTATTTGCATGCAAAGCTGTTTGGATAACTTAACTCATTTGTGTGAATTTTCTTAAACAATTTATATACATGACCTCTGTATTGGGGATAGTGAGATATAAGCACTACAAAAAAAATTTAATGCAGTAGAAGAAATGCAGAAGACCCCAAAAAACATAGGTGTTAGTCAAGACAAGATCGATTTCTTAGAGAACCAAATAGCTATTTGATAATCAGGGATCCATCAAGTGGATTCAAAGTCAAAGTTATTCCCTTTTGGAGAATTGTTTTACAATTTTTTCATGCACTTTTCATATAAAAATGATTTGATTCAGTTTTTAATTAGAAATATAGAATTTCTCTAATATCTAGTCTAGTTTTTAGAAAATGATATCACCTACCATTGCCCAATATCTCATACAATACATACATTTTCATTTAATGGATAAAAACCCATGATGTTATGGATAATATGAAAGACGGGTTGAGGATTTTTATCACTAGGTAAATTTTTATTGACTCCTATACCATTAAGATATTTAGAGAGGTTTGCAGGGTAGGAATGTTGTTGAATAAGTTGTCTGGGGAAAGTGGAGTAGTGCATTTAACAAAAACTAAGTGCTCTTGTTAATTATGATTAATTATGAGAAATATATTAGAACATTGTGAGGTATCATGACTTTCAATTTATTCCAACATGTGTTGAGGGTGAGGAAAGGATAAAGATTCTATATGATGTCCTATTTAGTGGATGATTTTTCACTATGGTCTCCTTAAATTAACCTTAAATTCCTCATTAGACACATTATAACCTTACGACACACCTAATTTATTGCAAGGCATATATTCATCACTTTAGGGCACATATCAAGGATATCTACAATCACTTCTATCCATCCTTGCATTTGGATATCAATAAGAAGAGTATGCCTGGATCATCTGAAGAAATGAGGTCATCAATTATGGATATTTAGTCCAATTAAACTACCAATATTTTATTAATGAGCATGGTTGAAGGGTTTTCATAGATAATTTTAAATAGCTCTACTATGTTCCAAATAAGTTGGCATAATATTTTTTTATCATTATGTTGAAGGCATTACAGGCCACTACAAGAGTAAGAGATAGGAGCCTTATCCTAATATAACTCTCAAAATTGGTTATAATAAATATAATTTCTTACTTGGAACACAAGCTATGTAACCCATATCCCATCCTTTTGTGTTTTACAATCTCATGAGAATAATCATTAGGATCCTCAAGGAAGAGTTCAGAGGAATATATATGCATTGAGAACCTAAATCAATATCATGTATAGTAATGAGGTTCAGGAAGATGATTATTTATATTTAAACCCAAATAATGACAATGAGGTAATATCTAAATATAAGGTTGTAAGACAACTAGATGTTTAGAAGCAAGCATACTAGGTGTTAGAAGATTGGCCCAACAAGCACTTCCAATAGATGATATGGCAAGGAATGATCAAATGATGAATAAAATTATCCCGTAATTCCTCCCTTTGGCTAATCCATCTTCCTCATCAGGTAGCTTCTTCCTATGTGGAGATTACTTAGGTATGGGGATATATGTTTACATCCCCTATGACATTGTGTATCAATAAATCTCACATTTAGCAACCATCCATATCACCCAAGCCAAAACTCCCACTTCCACTATTCACACCGCATATGTGTTTTCCACTCCAATTAGGCATATGTCTAGTTTTGATACATTAGACACCCCTACATATTATATCATCCTTACATCTACTTCCTTCATACTTCTACTCTTCCTTCAGTCTTTGTGGTTACTCATCCTAGCTACCAAAGAACATCTAACATTGCACATGTCTATACAAGGCATGGTATAGTGGTACCTTCCACTTAAATAATTAATGTTATAATGGCACAAATATGAATAATATATGAGGCTTGGGTTGACATCCCTCCATTGAAATCTTGACCCTTCATACTACATCAAATGGTATATAAGTAGGTTTCTTTACCCTCTAAGTATGAGAAAGATCACCTTTGGAGGACTTGAAGAAGGAAAGTTACAAAAGTAGTGCAAGAATCCAAGAGTGTAGATGCCACCAAGAAACATTATTTGTATGGGAACCATAGATATAAGAATAATAGGCTGATTGGAAGACATCTTGAATGAGTAACGTGTCATGCAAACATGCTTGGATGTTATCAAAGAGGATGGATGGTGGGGGTTCATTCTAATGAATAATAAAATTGATTACAAATTAAATAGACATCATAGGATAGGATCTGAAGATGTTGTATAAGAGGATATTGGGGATTCGAATGAATCTAGTGAAGAGAGGTTCTTGAAGGTTGTATCTTCCATTAGAAAGGTCTCAAAGATAGATTTACATTATTACCTATGAATTTTAAACCCAAAGGATTTGGTCAACTCACTAACTAACATAGAAGAGTACTTCTAGTATGATGGCATTGATCTCAAGTGCATTAATATGGAACAAATAAAATTGAAGGGACTTGCCTCATTATGGTGGAAGTAAGTCTTGAGTGAACAAAGAAGAAGGGGAACCGTGTAGATTAATTGGGATAAGATGGTGGTTAGGCTTAAATCAAATTTATTACTAGGGGACTATAATATGTATTTCTTAAATAAACACTATTCCCTAATAAAAAAACAAATTAAATCAAGGAATAAACTAATGAATTATATAAGATAACTATCTAATCTAGACATCATGAAGTGGACAAAGAGAGAGTCTCATTGTATCTTAAAATAATATACCTTGGAATATAAGAGGAGTTAAGTTTTATTTATATACAAAATGTTGAGGAAGCCTATTCGTTGGATATTAAATTAGAAGATAAGTTGTCAATCAAAAAACATCATGGTGTGTAAGGTAGAGGAAGATACACATGTAGGGAAAGAGGAGGTGCTGGATGAAACTCATCAAGACCAAGCACAAATGTTGTTTCATCAATTGACACACATAGTCAAGATCAAGGTGGGGTACAAGGGTTTGAGTGAGGAGGAACTTATGGAATAAGTAAATTTGGTGAGGAAGAGGAAGAGTCTTCTTAGGAATTTGCTTCAAATGCAAAAAACTAGGTAACATGGATTTCAAATACTCACAACCATGAAGTGAAAGAAGCATAAAAATGGGGGAAAGCATGCATTTCATGCATTGGGACACAGAGTCAATATGGTTAGAAAAATAGAGATGGAGAATGGAACATGTATATAGATACATGCACCATAAAAAAGATAACCATAGAGTATGTATTTTTATTACTGACAATGGATGATATGATGAATTGATTGAGTGGCACAATATATTTTATCAAGAATGATTTTAAAATTAGATAACACCAGATGAGGATCCATGAGGGGGATGAGCGGAAAACCACACTTAAAATGAAGAAAGGATTATATGCATGGCTATGTTTCCATTTTTATTTACTAATGCACCTATATAATTCATGATGTTAATGACTAAAGTGATGAATAAATCTTAGGGAAATTTGTCATTGTAATTTTGATGAGATTTTAATATTCAGTAAGAAAAACAAAGAACACATGACACATTTGAGGAGTGTGTTACAGATATCGTGTAAGGAGAGGCTACTAGTTAATGTGAATAAATGTATCTTTGCTAATAAAGAATTGGTGTATCTAGGTTTTGTCATATCTAGATAAGGATTTAAGATGGAACCCAAAAAGGTGCACTTGATAGTAGAGTGGCCATCACCAAGAAAATATTTTGAGGTGATGGGTTTTCATGGACTAACAAGTTTCTATAGAAAGTTCATAATAAATTCTAATTGGATATGCATGATAATCAAAGTGTTTAACCCTAAAATATAGATATGGGGAATCTAGGGTTAAAGGGGTAATAGGTAACCTAGAGCATAAGGATGGTAGACTATCTCTAGAGTAGGCCAATAATTTTTGAAACTTAGATAAACATATACTAAATTTATTATGTTGAGATGCTAAGAATAAAAACTACAACTATGTTAGATATTATAATAACAATGAAAAAATAGATACTTGGTTATGATGTTAATACAAATCTATATTTGGTATAGGTAAAAATTGGATTGGATATAGATTCTAGAACAGTCAATTGATTTTGAAAATTATACTTTTATATCTATAGATGTTTTCATCAACATGGGATGATTATGTCACTGCTATTGTCTAGATTAGACGTAAGTGACCAAAATGGAATACATGTTGAATCTAGATGTGACTACCTAGATGCTTCTAGGTTTTTCTTCACTTTCACTCTAGTGCACTCAAATCTGGGTCATGGATTGTCACTCTTTTTCAAATATCAAAATCTTTTTTCTTCATATTCATATTAGCTATGGGAAAAATAGGTTAGTGGGCACACAATGTCAAGTTGTCCTAATGACCTCTTTGTCAATGAGCACTATCTATATAGTCAATAATCTAAAAAGGGACTCAAACTTTTGTAGTTATCCCTTATGTGTTGGTTTGTGTGTGAATCATGTAATGTGTGATAATAAAGTAAAACAATGACTTGTCTTGTAACATATAAAATATAGCTCTTGGGATGATCCTTTAGTAATTCAAACCAGTACATATGTTTTCCATATGATTGATATGGAAATAAGATAAAATAGGAAAGCATTGATGACTTGACTGCTTGATAGAATGGTTTTGATAAGTTTCCTTGGTTTCATTAGGTCTTTTCTATGTTAGGAATGAATGAGGGTTCATCTTATATTTATACCAATCCTATTAGAGAATATCTTACATTAAATCACTTAGGCTGACCTTTAGGATATATTTCATTTGTAAATTGGATGACTTTAAGGCACATGATGCTTGCATAGGGTAAGTAAACTTGCGTCAACATAGGTGTCTAATTGTGACACAAGTGTATGGGAAGAATAAAAATAATTACATGTCCAAAAATTGCAAAGGTGGAGAATAAGTAGGTTTATAACATTATGGACAATATAGAAGTCCTAGGTCATCATAGGTTGGACTAATATATAAGTAATTAGGCATAAAATGATAGTATATGAAAGCCTTTTGGTAGTGAGAGAGGTTTAAAATCTAACGGTACATACATGATATATATTTTCCAAGTGTACATAGATGATTTGATATATAATTTGAAAATAGTGTCTACATCCCCCCTAATCTAGTATGAAATTGCTAGTTTAAATAAAGACAAATGTGTACTTGGGTGTGTATAACACACCTTGTCATTAATTGAATCCAACTTAAGTTCTTTGTGGGTGACTTAACTGAAACCAAAAGCATGTTATAATATATAATCAATGCATATAACATTAATTTAAAGTATTGAAATGATTTAAATTAAAAGAGAGAAAGGTTTAAGAGTAAACCTATGTATCAATTCAACCATATTGTTTTTTAGTAATTTCATTTGAAAAATGTATCATTTTGAATCATTAAAACTAAGATTAGGAAAAATATAAATCTATAATTTGCATATATTTGAGGAGATAGATAGAGAGATAGAAGGGCACATGCCCCCAACCTTGGAGAAAATATGGATTGCCACATGCAACCCAATCATATATATGACCTAGTGAGTGGGAGTGAACCAAATTAAATCACACTAAAAATTGATGATTTTAGATGATACAATTAATTACAACCTATAAAATTAGCAAAATTGAGTGATTTAATCACCTCAACCATACCAAAACATACTCTATAAAAGTCTAACTTGATGGGTGATGATAGTCCCTAAAAGTGTTTAGAATATGAAACTGATTTAATTTTGAAATATTATGTGTATATTGAGTAGCATATGCACCTTAGATAAGTCTCATGCTAAAATTGTGTATAATAATGGTAATGATGTATATAATTCTTCCAAAAATGTGTATCTAAATCAAATAATTATGTAGTTTGGACAATTCAAAACTATGTAAGTGTGGAGAAAGTGATTCCAAAACATGCCCCCACTATATATGGATAAATTTGAAAACTAGTATAAGTGCCAATGTGGAGAACATGTTTCCAAAATATGCCCCCATTGTAATCTAAATATGAGAATTATTGTAAGTACCAATGTGGAGGACATGTTTCTAAAACATGCCCACATTTTAATTTGTATATATTGTCACTAGTAGAATTTGGCAAATAAAGGACTATGTGACTAAAACTTTTAGTCACGACAACTAAAAATGACTAAATTCTACTAATTTTTTGAAAAGCAACTATAAATGACTAAATAAATTACTAATTTGATCATCAAGTAAAAAACACAACTAAATAATTAGTCACACAAATAAAAATTAGACAATATGATATTAAAGTGGGTAATTAAAAAAAATATTTCGAATTGGTAAATTATTGGTGAGAGTGGGTTGTATTGTGCATGTAGGGTTAATAGCAAATTGAGAAATTGTTGGTTGGAGTGGGAATTACAATAGAGTGAAAAACTTGAGAGAGATAATTTTTGGGGAGTGGGGAGTATAATTGGCATTATTTGTGCAATGCACCTCTAAAAATAGGAGAGTTTATTAATTATTAATGGAGCTAGAGCTGACCAAAGAGGGTTTGTGTGCCAATTTGATGACATGAGGCATTTTGGGTTTTAGCATATAAGTATAAAATCTACTTGCATGGGTGATAAAGCTTGTTTGGAGAGGATCTGGAGAATTCTAAAAAGGTAGGCAAGCAATTCAGAGTTTGCTGTAATGAATTTGAAGTCAAAAATGGCCCTCTACAGTGAATTTGAATTAGAGAATGCCCTTTATATTAAATTCAAAGCTAGTTTAAAACCCTCATTACATTAAACACAAAACCTATAGCTTTTTGAGTGGCAACTATATCTAGCTAGGAGAACAAAATCGATGTATTATAAGAGATGAGTTACATAAATAGGTGAGTATCTTGTCATAAGACAATGACTACCATGTAACAATTTTGAGTTCTTTAGATTGTGAAATAAATGGATGATTTTATTAATTATATAATCAATACAATGTAGTGACCATATCTTGAAGTTGTTTATTTCTGTTCCATGTTATCATTTATAGGTATGGCATTAATCTCTAATTTTGTAACCAATTCACTAACCTAATCCCTAAGGCTCATTTTCACTAAGTCCTCATGGCATGGTTAGTGCATGTACATCATAATTAGTTTGTTATTGGTTGGTGTAACTTATATTAGTTATATAGATAATTGAGTACTAAAACCATACATGCAATTCTAATTTTAGCAGACTATTTTTTTATTAGTTTCTTTTATGTATTTTAGAGCATATGGGAATTGAACTTGTAACATGTATCTAAATTTCAACTCCTTTGATCACTTTTCCATTAAACCATGAGCTCATGTCCCTAGCCTAGACCTCAATGCTTGGGTAACATTGTGTGCAAGCCTAATCTATTAATTGCATGGAATCCTAGAAGATGGTCTCATATGGCATAGTTGAAATTTAGGCTAGTTCATCAAATCAATGTGGTCACCAAGCTATTTTAATTGATACTATATGTCCACACATGGGAGTATATCAATTGTTAGAACAAGTCATCTTATCTCAACATGTTAATAATTTATGCTAGTAAGTAATGCTCAAAGTTACAACAAAGAATTCATTAGCCTGTTTGTTAGTGTTTGTGTATTCATTAACACTGACAAGATTGCCATATGTTTAAATTCTTGTTGTTCATCAATAGAACAATCATAAATTCCATGTTCCATTGCTAAATCATTTCTTTAATTATCATCTAGACAAGGAAGGCCCTCAATAAAACATGGATAAAAATAATATTTTTTTATTTCCAATCATAAAAATAACATTTGATTGTGTAGAGTGATGCCCAGTTGTGTTTCTTGAATTTGAATTATTGAAGAGTGATATGTATCCTATAGAGTGCTCTAATTCTAATTCTATAGAGTGATTTGTATCTTAATTCTGTGAAGTGCTCTAAATTTTGGGTAAGTGTTGAAGAGTGCTTAAAAGAATGAATTTACGTGTATTAGAACCTGAGTAAGTTAAGTTTTTCAGATTTCTATTTTTTTCTTGAACTAAGAAACTAAAATAATACTTGAATACAAAACATTACATATAGATCAATGTCGAAGGTTGACTACGGATCAATACCATGCATATGATGAGAGAGTAGTTGATGAGAAGGACATGGACAAATATCCATGTCCATGTAATGACTGTATTGGTTGAAAGGTGAAAAAAAAGAAATGTGATTTATCGACATATGATAAGATATGGGCATAGTGGTATAAGCCCTTTGGATTAAAATTATTATGAAGATATTATAGAGTTGTAGAGTGTGAGACATGAAGAGGTAACAAACATAGATAAAGTGGAACCAAACAGAGATGAAGAGGCAATAATGTTAGACGAAGGGTATGAAGTTGATATCATGTTGAATGAGGGTCTAAACTATGATTAGGAAAATTTTATGGATGATGATTTAAAGTTTGTGTATGCTAATTGCAAGTTAATTCATTTGACAATAATCTTTCAAATTCTTAACTTGCAATTGGTGCTTGGTTGGACAAATGAGAGTGTAGATTAGTTATTGGCATTATTAAGCTCATTGTTACCACTTGACTCCACATTGCCAATAAAACAAGGTTAATGTAAAAATAAAAGCACTAAGATAGGCTTAGGGTATGAAAACATCCACACATGTGTGAATGGTTATGTATTATTTTGCAATAATCTTGCAAGTAAGAGTGATTGTTTGGAATGTCATGAAGTGAGGTATAGACAAGGGTTAAAATTAGTTATGGTTCCTAGAAAGGTTCTTCACCACTTTCCAATAATAAAATGATTACTCAAAATGTATTGGTGTAGAGACATTGCTAAACTTATGCAATGGCATGCCCAAAATAAGAGCACCAATATAAACCAATCACATGTGCTTAATTCAAGATGTGGATGGAATTTGATAATAGATAGCCTAATTTTTCTCAATATCCTCATAATATAAGGTTGGGTTTGGCTCTAGATGGGGTTAATCCATTCTCAGATCAAAGTATTAAATGGTCAACTTGGTCAATGTTTTTGATAAATTATAACTTGCATCCATGGTTAGTAACTAAACCATTTTTCTTAATGCTATCATTGATTATACTAGGAAAGAAAAGTGTGACTTCAGATACAATCGATGCTTATCTAGAGCCATTTTATGATGAGCTAATGGAATTGAATCAATTCAATCTTTAAGGGATGGTCATTCAATCAAATTCACTTTAAGATCTTCCTTATTGTTTACATTTCATGATCTTCATGCATATGGCACATTGTCTGGTCTCACTATTCATAAATATGATGGATGCCTTGCTTTAAACTTTAAGGATTTTTTGAGGTACTCAAGAATTTTTCATAAATTTATTTATTGTGGACATCATGCTTACCTTAAAATTGATCATCCATATCATAGACAAAAAACATGTTTCAATGGTCAAGAAGAGAATTGTAAAGCACCATTACTAGTAATAGGTGATTACATTGTTGAGAATGGACAAAAAAAATGTCATTTATAATTGAAAATGATGGGATTGCTGGTAGTAGATATGATCCATGTAATGAAAGTAGTGTAAAATGGTTTTGCATATTCTATAAATTGCCATACTTTAATGATAAATCCATTAGGCATATTGTTTACTTTATGCATACTGAGAAAAATATAACCTATGTTATTATAGAAACTCTTTTTGGTGCTTTTGATACTATTTCATCATGTGAATACTTTCGACAACTAAAGATTCATCAAAATCTTTGGGTTGAAAAATATGATGATGAAAATATAGAAAACCTAGTGCTCCTTATGTTTGGACAAAGGAACAACATGCACAATTCTTACAATTGATGTCTCAGACTCACTTTCCCATTGGATATTTAAGTAGTAGTATTAGAAACCAAATTGACATTAATAGCTTAAGGGGCCTCAAGACCCATGACTATCATGTCATAATCGAGAATGTTTTACCTATTACGTTAAATATATCAATTTTGGTAAAGGGTCCTAGATTGGAAATTATAAGGTTGGGCCTAATATAAAAGAGAATGAGTTTACATGTATTAGATGCTTTGAACTTTGATAGTTTGAGAGAGGAGGTTATTGAAGTCCTTTATCTATTAGAATGGGAATTTCCACCACCAATCTTTAACATTTCTATGCATCTTTTGATAAGTCTAGAATATGAATTAGATCATTATGGCCTAGTAAGAATGATATGGATGTATCCTATAGAATGATATATGAAGGTTTTGAAAAAAATTGTTCATACTAGGGCAAACCCAGATGGCAACATGTCTGAGGGATATTCAATGCAAGAGGCCATAAGATTTTGCACAGAACATATGAAGGATTTTAAAAATGTCAATTGATGTGTATTGGATGATGAAAAAGATGAGAGATTTGTAGGTGAAGTATTAAAAGGCAATGGATGTTGCTTCAAGCTATCACATCAAGAAATAAGTGTGATACAGACCTATATTCTTCAAAACACATTTTTATTCGATAAGTGGCATAGGTAAAAATAAATTTACACAATATTTTATTTACTCAATTACATTTACACATTTATATTATTAATCTTACTATTTGTATGTTAATATTCTATGTAGAAAATATGAATAAGATAATCAAACTTGGATGTAACATCGACCTCAAAAGCATAGACATCATGATTTGATTGGAGGTGATTTTTTTTCAAAATTTGAAGAATGGATTGCTAATGTAGTCAGTGGTGCAAAAGAAGATCAAGATATAACAATGGAGGAAAGTGATCTTTCATAATATCCACATTTATGGGCTATACATTTTAATGGAATGTGGGTCTATGGGAATCATTTAAGAGTGGAAGAAAAAGACAAAGGAAAGATAAATTGTGATTGTGTTGTTAGTGCTGAATTTCTTCATGAAACTGAGAAATTTTTTTATGTTGGATTCATCCAATAAATTATTCAAGTGGATTTTGGTGAAAATAGTCCTATATTATTAAAATGTAAGTGGATCCGACCATCTATAGTACAATTTGATGAGTATAGATTTGTATGTGTAAATACATGACAATTTTTATCAGAGATGAATGAGATGTATATTTTCCCTCTTAAAATTAACCAATCATTTCTAATTGATGATGTAAGAAGTGTAGGATAGTTGTATGTCATTAAAAAAGAGTCTCATTTGAAATGAAGATTCATGGAAGTTATCGATATAATTCCTGATGGTCAATATGTTAATTTATAATAAATATTCAAAGAATTTGATGAAGATGATGATGGAGTGTTTGAAGAAGAAATTTTTATTACCAATGAAGAGATTAGGAGAGAGAATTTATTTCATGTCATAGATGAGGATGAGGAAGAAAATAAAGTATATGTAGACATGAGTGATCAGGATTTTGATCTTAGTGGTAATGTAGATGATTACGATGATGTTTTGTCACCTTAACTAGCCTGTCACCTTAACTTTTTAGCTTGCCACCTAAACTTTGGTTATATGTATGGCGTAATTAATTATTTAATGTAATAAATATATGTGTATAGGTGTGCTTATTCACTATTGTTTTATTGATACATTTATGAATGTAATCATCATTATTTTTCTAGTACATTGTATACAAAACCTAAGATGTTCATTGCTAATTTGAAATGCATTTAAAGTTAGGTTCAATCATTCTTCTTAGTTTTATTACTTTGGTTGAAATTAATTTTGTTTAGTTAGAATATAATTTCTTGTATTTCCTATATTTTTTCTAGATGCTAGACTTTTCTAACTTCTATAGAACTGCTAGTATCAAATAATGCAACACAATACCTATGAAAGTAAAACACTCTTTAAAATCTTGGAAATAAATTGTAGTCATTTATCTGATATTTGCATAGCTTTAGTTTGTAATATAGCTTCTAGCCTCCACATACATTGAACATACTTTTGTGAAGGAAACAATAATAAACATCTGTGACTTAATAATACATATAGATATCTTAACATTAGGTGAACAAAATATTTAACCTATACTATTAAATAATTGGTGTGAAAAGACAAGTAGAATTCCTTGTCATTCTCCCCCTTATTGTTATGCTCCCCTTAAATTTAGCATTGTCATGTTGTTCTAGATCATGCTATGTTTTACATCTTCAATTCTCCCCCTTTGACATCAATGGCAAAGGTGTTGGTCAATTAACCCACTAACTTAAATCTCCTTGTCAACATGTAGTGAAAGAACTTTAAAAGACTCAAATTGGAACAAGAGGTCAACGATGAATTATAAGACCAAAATCCTCAAGGTACAAGGTTTCCATACTTAAGAAATTTTTTGAAAAATGACAACCCCTATGTTAGAACCTCCAAAATTTGCCTAGATTCATTATCATAACTAGACTTGAGCCCAATGACTAAAAACCTTATTCCTATGCCAAAAGTATCTCTACCTGACTAAGACTCATTACAAACAAAAAAATGATCTCTTAGGTCTGAATGACATTGAAAACTAAAACTAAAAGACTGCAAAATTAGAAAATTGTTTAATCTTTTCAAAAAAAATGATATCTAAAATAGTGCATTCATAATATACCCCTATATTCCCACCTAAAATACATAAAAATTTCAATACCATAGCCTTACAAGGGGTGGTGGTGATCAATCACTCAAACTCTATAATTAACCCATCATCCCATGGGAGTCTAAAGGGGTATGCACGGGGTGGTAGTATGAGACTATTTGACCCACTATCTCATAGCAAGCAAAGTGAAGGCGTGTGATATAGCAAGGAGAGTAAAATTCTAACTCTACCATACCATTACCCCACAATGGTCTTCATGTGATAGAGAAGTACTATAATACAAGTTGTCAAAGCATTTAAATCATCACTGGCAATGATTACACCTCTAAACATGAACTATTTAATTTCCCAAGATCAAAGTAATGTATTTAAACTCAAAATATAAATAGATTATGAAATATTTTGTAGGAATTGACATTAATAGTGAGGTGATCGAGCTTAGTATAAAATATACTTGGGATTCAACACCATTTTTGCAATCATTCACATAGCTTAGCATACCAGAGGCAAGGAAGTTCAAGGAGGAATACTCTATAGCTATTATTTCACTAGGTAAGTTCATATAAACCCTCTGTAGCAAGTGTATAAGAACTAAATTTGCTCAATTCTACAAGTAGACACTAAACTAGGAAAGGTACAAATACTTTACAACTAACCTAGTCAACCTTTAGGTGGTTAGTAACTTAAAGCTACTTGTTTTTATCCCTGATTGGGTAAAGGATAATATATTTTGTTTTGCTATTTTACTTCTTTTTCTCTTTTTCATTATCCTTATCTTATTCATCATTTGGCAGCACATCCAAGTTTCTATGTATGTGAGGGATCTGTACAGCTACTATGGAGGATCCTCTTCAATAATTTACTTTGTTTCTAAGATATCTAGATGTGTCCTTAAAAACCAATTACTTATTATCGTAACAATAGTTGGTTTTGTGTAGTGGATGTGGGATCCTGTAGGTGAAGTTTGTAGTTGCTACATGCAACCTGTAGGTGAAAACCTATAGTTGTTATGGGTAACTTATAGGTGGAAAACCTGTAGCTTGGTTGTTGCTATAGGAAACCTATAAGTGAAAGCCTATAGTTTATTCAGGCAACCTATAGGTGGAAATCTGTAGGTTGGCAGCTACTATAGGTTGGAAGCCCCTTTTGTTGTGGGCTTTTCTATAAGTGTTGTGACCAAGTAAGATTCTTGCAGTCTTATTCTACCCTTCAAACATCTATTAAATAAGGTCACACAAGTATAATATAATCAAAGAAAAAGTATCATTAATCCATAACACAACATGTATAAATTAATGCACACATATAATTATTAATTTATTCATTCATTTACATTACTCATATATAGTTATAGGCATTCATATAGGAAAAATATATATAATTGGTTATGGATGAGGATATAAATAGAATGATTAGTGACCTCATCACACCCCCTACTTAACCTTTTACTTGTCCTCGAGCAAGTATTCTTTACATTTTGGATCTATAATATTTCTTGAAATTTTAAGGGCTTAGTATAGCCCATCCCTTTGTAGATATACAAACCTTTATCATCATCTATGTTTTTCCACCTTTTCTTTTCTACCTCTTTGTTAGCTGGCACATTCCCTTCCTAATCAAGAATTGGGAACTAAAACATGGGTAGATAAAACATCAACCCCAACCAACACATCCTTCTTTTCTTGACAAGATCAATGCACATATATACTTTGTGTATTGCCTCTCTAAGGTTCTGAGGGGAATAAGGTTCATTTCATTTTAGAGTATTTGAAAGCTCTACCCATCTATGAAAATAGAAAATAAAATTTTGTTTTCCATCTCCCTCCATGAGGCTCAAGTAATGGTTCTAGACCTCTACTTGTTTGTTTGTGACCGATGATCATGGAGTATATGCATTTATAAAAGCAATCCATTCCTCTATTATAGATTTTAAATCAACAGATTCACCCCTAATCATTAGGGTAGACTCTTTTTCTTTCTCTTGACAGTCCTCAACATGTTTCTTTCTTCTTGTTTCAATGAGGACATATGAGTTAAAGGAACTCAATTAGACATCCCCTAGGTATATATTAGGATTCCACTTTGTGTCATGTGGCACAACATACTGATGAATGTAAAACTCAATCAATTGTGCCTAAATATCAGGGTCAGCATGCCTATAGACCTCAAAGAAAGACTTAGAATCACATACCATGTAAAATTGATCACTGTATATCTTGTCATATTTTAATTTGAGCCACCTTTCTTCTAAGTACACAACATATACCTTAGATGGTGATTTGCATTCTATTAACATCTCAATGGTCTCAAGTATGTTAGTGATCTTCTCATTCAAATAAGTGATCCTAGTCTCAGCCCCTTCTAGGATTTATTTTAAATCTTCCTATTGTTCCCTTGCTTCAACATATACTGTAAACCTTTGTGTCAACTACTTATGATAAGTTTCATCATCACTAAACTTTTCCTCAATAAATCTTAAAAGGTTATTAGTTTCTATTGGCCTAGCAGCTGAGAGGTCTATATTTATTACTTCTTTTGTTTTAGGTACTTTTGTAGTGGTCTCTGCAAAAGAAAACCTATTATGGAATAGTGCCAAAGCCAGAGCATTATCTATTGTAAGTTATTTTGAGGGTATACTAATGCCATATATATGTAAGGTAGATGAAACTGCTATATGCACTTCTAAGGGAGTTATTTTAGGCTCCTCCAATGTCCTTTCCTTGCTTGACTCTTCTTCTATAGATGGCTTTAGAAATTCTGTTGCCCCTAAAATTATTTCCAAGCTTCTTTTGTCTTTTAACTCTACTATTTTATTCCTCAACCGATATATCTCTTTCATGGCTTGTTCCAAAGTTTGGAACTCCTGGTCATGAGGAAATTTGTCTTGCTCTGCTACTTCTTCCATGGTCCTTTATTTAATTAATTCTTCCTCTTTTATAGGCTAATATGACATTCTTATTTATTCTTTTGTATACATTATTTGTTTGACTAGTTATATGTCTTGTTCTCCCAATTTGGGTTGCTTAGGTGACTAATTTCCTCTTCCTTTGTAGACTCTTCTTCAGTAGACCATTTTGCTATCTCAAACCCATTAGAGGTCTTATGAATTTTAGGCTCCTTCTTATTCTCTTCATCCTCACTGATGTCTATAGGTGAGGATGTTAGGGTTTACCTTTGTCTTTTAATTCTCTGAGACCTCCTAGGAAGAGGTTTGCTTCTCTTTGATGTAGAGGGATTCTTCCTTTTAGTCTTTTTTTTCTTTTTAGGAGGGGTGGCTATTGAAACTTGCTTCTCCTATGTAGTTAGTGATGAAAGAACTTCTTTATGAGAATCAATTTTAGCATCTCCTTCTTCCTTTGTAACTAGTGATAGAAGAGTTTCTTCTCCTTTTGAAGGAGCCATGGTGGAAGAAACTACTTATTATGCTAAAATAGTTGGAACAACAAGAGAAGGAATATCCTACCTAGTTTATTTTGGTGGGAATTCCTCCTCTTTATACTTAGGAGGTATCACTAATTTTATTCATCTTCTCTTACTCATAGCAACTACAAATGAAATTATAGTAGCTATGGGCTGACTAGTTGCACTAGTGCATGTAGTATCTTCTTGTGTTGATTGTTGTACTTATCCCTTGATAAATTCCCCCTCATTGTTTCCCTTCTCTTATTGATTTTCAACAATCTTTAAGGTTAGAAACTATTCCCAATTAAGGTCATTTATAGTATCTCTTATTCCTTGTTTAACCAGCAACCAAATTAGATATTGATGAGACAAGGCTTTGTCTAACCCCCTTTGGTATTCTTTAGACATTTTCTTCAAGATATTCCACAAGGGGTTTGGGACACTAATAGTCCTACCATGCCTAAAATGATTTAAAATTTTGAATTGGAGAGTATAGATCAAGGAGTACCTACCTTCACATGTCAGATATTTGATGATATATGAGTTCACTTCTCCTTAGGTTGGGGGTAAACTTAGTCGCTTTGTACCTCCTTTATTAATCACTAGCCTTTTATTGTCTTGACAAAACTGTTGTCTAGCTAGTTGGCCATTAGGTTTCTCTTCACAATTTTCTCCATTTCTTGGCAACCCAGTAACCTAGCTTACCATTTCTTCTGTAACTAGAAATATGGTGCCAAATATTATCACCTATTCTCATATAAAAGACCCTACAAACTATCTAGTGTGAGGTTTTAAAAAATACTATAGTTTCTCAAAATAAGTAGCCCATCCAACCCTGCTAAAGATGGCCTAGTTGTCTGGGTCTCCTTATAACTGCTTATGGTTTGAGGGTTCCCTTCTCACTAATAAGCCTCCAATTCTAGCTAGTTTATATTTCTATCAAAACATTTAAACAAATGTCTCTTCAAAACACCCAATTTTACCTTTAGATTGCTGCCTATAGCAAATCGAGTTTCTTCAATAATGACAGTTTTGGTTGTAGGCTGCAACAATGTCTTGCTTAGGTCTTTTTTGAATGAGCTTTGATCTCAAAGTGGAAAATAATAAAATTAATTATTTCTCCAATCAAATATGGGTGTAGTTATGGCATAATCAGGGGATTCAATCTGTATTCATAGATTATCATGCGATTGATTACCCATAACATTCTTTCCCTCCATGTAAAGTGTCACTTGTCCCCAAGTGAAGTGGTATGTGTAAGATGTAAAAAGATAAGATGTGATCATAACAAGGGTTTTAAGTGTTGAGTTGATATATCTCATGACAAGACTCGATGAATGATGTTTTAATAATTAAATATACTTGTTAATATAATGCATGCTATATTAAGAAAATAAAGTGATTTTCTATGACTAAAAGATACATCATACCTTTATATCCATTTTTTCCTAGGGTTTTGGCATAATAAATCTACATGTGAGTGTTTTCCATAATGGAAGCTTAGTTAGTTATTATTTCCGCATGTAATTCTTACCCTGGTAGTCATGATTTTGTTGTATTGTTACCCTTGGATAATTATGTGATCACAATGTCCTATCCTTTAATTATGCCCTCAACAGCCTGCATGCAATCATGGTGACCTGAAAAGTACTAGAGAAATGATCTTGTAGTGGTATGAGATAATATTTCCATCCTTCCACAAGTTGGTTTTTGTATATCTTTATTTGTTATCCAATTAAGATCCTTTATAATCATGGAGGAGGGTGGATGATGGCATTTACTGCTCTTGATCTCCTCTATATGAGCCTGTTGATGGCTTATTTCTCTTCTATCTTACTCCTAATAAATGAGGATGTTTGTTAATGGATTCTTTGTTTACTAAACTTTTAATTTGGCAATCATTTGGTTTATCAAACTTGGGACTTATGCTCTAGAAAAGATCCCAGATCTCTCTTATTGGCGAAGTAAAATTATTTTCCATTAATTGATCTGAAGTTGAGAATAGTTATTTTGTATCCTTGTAGTCATAAATTCTATTCTGCAACACTCCAAATGGAGATTGAAAGTGTATGATTTTATTATATCACTTTGTTATTTAGTAGTATGGTCATTCCTTAGCAATGTTTGAAGTTTATACTCTAATCTTCCTTCACTTCTCCTCTATCTTGTTTGATGTCTTTCATGAATTTCTCAATATCCCATAGCTGAAGACATAGCTCATCATTATGATCAATTAACCTGCAGCTACTAGAGAGGTGCATATATAGGTTAGGATGTACCTGTAGCAACTATAGGTTGAGCCCATAACCACTACAAAGTTGTGCCCAATGATGAGGAAGGTTCCTGTAGCAACTACAAAATAGCCCATAATAACTAGAGGAATGGCACTTGTCCTTGTAGCATCCACATCTTCATGGCATACGACTACTAACATATTGACACCTTTTCTATCTAACATCCATTCCATATCAAATAGTGGGAAATTAATTTTTGTTTAATATGGCAGGTGCATGGTTTCATGTTTCCTCTCATCATTTTGTTGTTTTTTATAAATGTTTATCAAATGTTTATCTTTGTCTTATTGAATGTTTTATATCTCAATATAATATGTATATTTTTCATTTTTGTAGAAATGTATTGAAAAACTCCAAGAAGGGGATAAATTTGGGGTGTTGGATCCATTTGATGGTGTTGTTGTGGGCATTAAGTGGATTCACTCACTATCTATTGTGTTGTACCCAAAAAATGTCACTCATTTTTAGGATAACATATAAGTTATTTTGGTCTTGCAAAGACCAAAATATATCTTCTCATTGCAAAAAATTGTTTTAAGCTTTCAAAATTGGGAATTATTCAAGCTTTTTTAGTCAAAGGAATAAAGGTTCAATGGGTTCAAGGTTCAATGGGTTCAACATGTTTGGTTCAACAAAGATCGAAAGGACTCAGTCGAAACAAGGGAATGAACCATTGAACCAAAGTTGGTTCAATCAGTCGGTTCAAGTGACAAAGTTCAAAGGAGTACCCCAAGAGTCAAAGACACAAGTGCCCTTGCGAAGGGAATTCTTATGGCAAAAAGTGACCAAAGCAAACAAACAAACCGAGATGAAAGCCCGACAGAATCCCATAGATGCTGCCAAGTGTCATCTTCTGAGCCTCATTTCACTTTGATTCTAAGATTCACATAAGTCACCACGTATCCTTGGTAATTTAAGTGGAACACACCAAGTGGCATCACCTGCATGAATCTAAATGAGTTCCACATAGTTCTATAGTGTTTCTAAAATGCGATGGATGCCACCACATGTTCTTCGTCAAAGTCACAGTGGATGTTTCCATGTGTCATCCATTGAGACACAGTATCAAAGTAGCAAAACCTGCCACATGTCTCTCATCAAATGTAGTAGAAGCCACCATGTGTCATCTTCCATGAGAAACTAATATAAGTCCCGAAGACTTTTTCAAAGGCAGCTAAAAGCTCAGTGGAAGCTACCATGTGTCATCCTCTGCAAGATTCTCAAGAGGCAAGCAGAAGCTACCACCTTTTCTGTTGTAACTCCATGGAGAGCGACACATGTCTGCATCCATGATTCTAAATTTCTAATAGGTTTCAAAGCCTCTATCAATAAATTTTTCTCAAAGAAGTTGTGGAACATTGGTGGAAGCTGACAAGTGTCAATCTCAGCAATTTCTCCCTCTTGCTTCTTATTTTTCGTAAAGACTATGACGGACCCCTAGTGAGCTACCGAAGAAAGTGAAATGTCCCATGTGTCATCATCCACCTAAATCTCCAAAGACAAGTGGAAGCTGCCACCTATTAATTTATAACTCCATGGAGAGTGACATGTGTTTGCGTCCAAGTTTTAAACAAGTTTATAAGCTTCTCCTAAGCATTTTTCATAGCACAACAGAGACTGCCACGTGTTAACATCCACATGAATCTAAAATAAGTCTCGAGTGTTTTCAAAGGTTGATAAAGTGTAGTGGAGATAGCCACATGTCATCTTCCACTAGAGTCATAAAAAATGTTTCTAAAAGCCTCTAATAGCAGTGGAAACTACCGTGTGTCCTTGCCTATTTCTAAGCAAATGCTGCCACGTGTCAATATTTTAGTGTAAAGTGACCAAAGAATAGAGAGGCAATTTAAGGACCCGATTCAACAGCCAAAAAAGGAGGAATGATGAAGAAAATAACTAGAAATATCCATGCATGAGATATGTTTCAAATGACGACAGTCCTGAGGATGTGAAATTGGTGGCAATGAAGTGTCTGTTGATTTTTGCAGACTTAAGTGCAAGAGCCCTAATCACTGTGAAGTGGAGGAAACAATATGAAAGATCTGGAGTGTCAACACAGTGTTTAGATTTGATAGACCTCTTAAACCTAGAAACATGGATGTGGATTTCTTGAGCCTTTAAAAGACATGACTTGTTCAAGAATAAAGACAAAGTGAACAATCATGAAATCAAGAGAGGGAACTAAGAGGATCATCCAGTTATAGGAGATGACAGTTGAGTTAAAATATAGAACTGAAAGTGCATTCAAAGCATTACATGCATAGCATGAGCTGTTCCATGAGATAAATGCACCAAACCTCTCTCAACCTCTATATATTGTAATCTCTCTGATTGTTTCAAGGATGATCTTCTTGACCATAAAAGCAAAAACTCTGCCCAAATTGAAAGGCATTTACTGAGACTTTGAGCTCAAATTGTTAATCATTTTTCTTCATTTTAATAAGAAAGTAAGTGACCTTTTTAGACATTGTGCTGGGAATAGCCTGTGTTATTTAGGGAATTATTTATATGTTTGTTTCCTAGAAGCATTCTTGTTTATTTGATCTAACAAGTAGAACTAGCAGAAGTGGTTAGGAAGGTGTCCTAAAGACCAACTGTGGGATGACTTTGTGACCCCACAAGTACCTTCAGTGTGTTTGTATTTTTATTTTTCCTATGTAAAGGACCTTGGGATGACTTTGTGCCCCCATTATTCTTCGTATCTCTCTCTTGGGTAGTTAAGGTGGAGACTTTGTGCTACATCTTATATTGCTGGTTACTTTGTACTTTGGTTACCGATTACTTATTTCTTGAAAGGACTCCTGTTGTTTCCTACAATGATACTTCTGAAAGAAGAGAAGTTCCTTCAGTGTTTCCCAAGATTTCTCCTCTGTTTGTTAGCATCATCTCTATAAAAAGAGAGATGGATGGTTTGTCCTACCCTTGTGTCTTATTTTATACTTATATATATATATATTATTTAGCTCTGTATACTTGATAGGGAACCTCCCCTTGATGAGAGGAGATATTTATCCCCTTTTGATGTAGTAAACATGTACATCTGGCTGATCAATATCCCTATTGCTGTGGTGATAGGACCTATTTTGCTCACCAGTTAGCTGGTCAACAAAATATTCACCCAATAGTTTTTGGTGACTTTGTTAGGGATATAATTTTGTATAATTTGGAACCTCAAGTTTTAGATTTAAACATCACCTATATAACCCATTATCATTATAACCTTTATCCATTACAGACTCTGGTGACTCCGTTTCATGTCTTACCCATTATTCATTATAGCCTTACCATCTTCCTCCACCTCCATTATTTTATCTGCTACAAAACTAGAGCTACTAGGAAAGAGTGCACAGTTTGAAGCCTCAAGCCTCAAGCAGAAGCTGAGCCAATCCTTTTCCATTTTTGACCTATAATCTGGCTACTCCATCTAGATTTCTTATCTCTATTTTTATTAATTAAATCATGATAGTTTGAGGCCCCTGGGGTAACTCTTTTGGCCCACTCAACTTGAGTCCACCTCTGCATGAACTCCCACATAGTTTTAGAAAGAATTTCTCCAAATTCTTTGGTGATGGAATAATTCACCCTGATGAACACATTGCAGCCTTTAGCATAGCCTGTGGTGTTACAAGGGTGGAATTTGAAGACATGGTAGTCAAGATTTTTGTGGAGACACTACAAGGTGCTGTTGCAGACTGGTTCTACCATCTGCAAGCTAGATCAGTGACTAACTAGGGTACACTTAAAGCCAAGTTTGAAGCAAGGTTCAAGCCCACAGAAGATGCACATGCCTTACTGGCCTAGCTCACTCAGATGAAGAAAGAGCCTCATGAGCCTATGAGGGATTTCATAGCCAAATTTGACAAAGGAATATAATTCTTATAATTGCTGGACCTACAACTGAGAATCTCAAATGCTTCTTCATTAATTCTCAATTACCTGAAGTAAGTTTTCTATTGAGACATGCTGGTCAAATAGATCTTGCTGCAGCCCAACTTTTGGCCACTGAGGTAGAAGATGATCTCATCTTAGTAGGGAAGATAAGAAGAGATTCAAATAGAAATAGATCCTCATCATCTTTTGAATATTCATCTACAGGCACCACTGATCTAATGGTATAAAAGCTGGAAAATGAATTGCTAGCCTTGAAAAGGAAAATGGTACAAAGTATGTCTTCTACTCCTTTGTATATAGATATACCAAGGAGAACATTCCCTAATTAGCCATATCAAGGAAATGCTGTCAGAAGTCAAGGGAAACAAAATCATCTTCCTCCCCCATAGAGGAACCCTATCCTTGAAGCACCTCTAACAAACTTGATAGTTGGATATTTGGAAATAGAGCATGTTTCCTATTTTCAACCAAATTTAGGGTAAGAAAATGGTGCTAATATCTTTAGGGAGGATCTAGAAGAATAAACTGGCAACTCCCACATTAGTTTCTTGAATTACTATGATGAACCCAGAAGTGAAGGTGAAGCAGTCAAAGGATCATACAAAGTATTCACCAGGTCCCAGAATTAGTCAACCCAGTAGGCTGATAAAGAGATGATAGAGGAGCGACCCCAACCAGCAATTTCAATTATGGAGTAGAAAACCCCTATTACTTTTCAATCAAAGGATCCGATGATTACCAAAGAAGTAAGTACATCAAACATCTTTACACTGTCTACTTCAACTTTACAGATCAGTCCTCCCCCTCCCAAAAATCAAAAGGATGAACTCCCATCCTCTCTTCCAAATCCATCTCAGTCATTTGCCATGATCGATCATGTTAAGGAATCCAAAATTCAAATGACTGAGTTTGAATGCTTACAAGTCAATCCTGAGTAATTGGACATTAATGGAGAACCAAGTGTGGACTTATCTGAGGCAAAAATTATGGTTACCCAAACATTAGCCCTTATAGCTCAAATTCTATTTGAGCCTTCAAGTAGGGGTAATTACTTCTTGACCATGGATGATGCTCCTATCTCAGCTGATGAAAGTCCTGTAACTGGCAATCTAGGATTCGATTCAAATAAGGCATCAGAAGAATTAGTAGGGCACGGTATAAATCAAGAAAGATCTTCCATCTCTAATGAAGATAAATCTGATAGAAGATCTACTTTTGATGATGCTTGGATCTTGGAATTTGATGGTAGCATTTCTTCCATAGTTGGATACAAATCTCTATTTCTCATATTGAACACTGCTTAGGGTGAAGAGGTCAAACTCCTTCACATTAAAGGAGATGTTGAGTTGATGGTTTGTCATGGGTTTGATGCTAACAATCAAAGCATATGCTAGACTAGAACAACAGAACAACAAGTTATGATGGTGGACCATGCTGCTACAAATCAAAATTAGGCAAAGGAACTTTTTGTAGGGAGAGCAAGGAGTTATGGTTTTTAGTTTGAAGACCACATCCTGCCACAGAGCAAAAAGAAGAAAAGACCAAGAGGAAGATGCAAAAAATTGGTTTCCTGGTAGAGAGCTCCATTCACCCGTCACCATTTCTGGGGATAAAATGTCTTCTTCCTGGTTTACCAAGATGGCACACTATTTTCTCTACCTCACAATGGGTAGCATCTGAAACACTTCAACTCTTGAAGTATCAGATCATTGCATCTGTATATATGTATATTTGTACAGTTTTTAATTCTATTTTGTTTTGTTTGTTTCTATTTTTGATGCCTTTTATTTTTGGGTAGCATGACTTCATAACCCAATGGCATACTTGACACTAGAGATTCTAGATTCTAATCCCTTCAATTCTTTTTACAATTGATAGAAGTTCCCCAACTGGAGCCAGCTGTTGTACCCAAAAAATGTCACTCATTTTTAGGACAACATATAAGTTATTTTGGTCTTACAAAGACCAAAATATCTCTTCTCATTGCAAAAAATTATTCTAAGTTTTCAAAATTGGGAATTATTCAAGATTTTTTAGCCAGAGGACTAAAGGTTCAATGGGTTCAAGGTTCAACAGGTTCAACACATTTGGTTCAATGAAGATAAAAAAGACTCAGTCAAAACAAGGGAATGAACCATTGAACCGTTAAACCAAAGTTGGTTCAATCGGTCGGTTGAAACAACAAAGTTCAAAGGAGTGCCCCAAGAGTCAAAGACACAAGTGCCCTTGTGAAGGGAATCCCTTTGGCAAAAAGTGACCAAGGCAAACAAACAGACCAAGATGAAAGCCTGACAGAATCCTGTGGATGCTGCCAAGTGTCATCTTTCGAGCCTCATTTCACTTTGATTCTAAGAGCCACAGAAGTTGCTATGTGTCCTTAGTAATTTAAGTAAAACACACCAATTGGCATCACTTGCATGAATCCAAATGAGTTCTGCATAGTTCTATAGTGTTTCTAAAATTTGATAGATGTCGCCATGTGTCCTTTGTCAAAGTCACAGCAGATGTTGCCATGTGTCATCCATTGAGACACAGTATCAAAGCAGCAGAACCTACCACATGTCTCTCATCAAATGCAGTAGAAACTGCCATATGTCATCTTTTGTGAGAAACTAATATAAGTCCTAAATACTTTTTCAAAGGCAGATAAAAGCTCAGTGAAAGCTGCCACGTGTCATCCTCTGTAGGATTCTCAAGAGGCAAGCGGAAGCTGCCACCTTTTCCATTGTAACTTCATAGAGAGCGACACGTGTTTGTATCCATGATTCTAAATTTCTAATAGGTTTCAAATCCTCTATCAATAAATGTTTCTTAAAGAAGATGTGAAACATGCCACGTGTCCCTTGCAAAAGTTTGATGGAAGATGACAAGTGTCAATCTCTATAATTTCTCCCTCCTACTTCTTGTTTTTCATAAAGACTGTGGTGGACCCCCAGTGAGCTACTAAAGAAAGCAGAATGCACCATGTGTCATCATCTACCTGACTCTCCAAAGACAAGCAAAAGCTGCCACCTATTCATTTATAATTTTATAGAGAGTGACATGTGTCTGTGTTTGAGTTTCAAACAAGTTTATAAGCTTCTCCTAAGCATTTTTTAGAGCACAGTGGAGACCACCATGTGTTATCATCCATGTGAATCTAAAATAAGTCTCAAGTCTTTTCAAAGGCCACTAAAGTGCAGTAGAGACCACCACGTGTCATCTTCCATTGGACTCATAAAAAATGTTTCTAAAAGCCTCTAATAGCAGTGGAAACTACCACGTGTCTTTGCCTGTTTCTAAGTGGATGCTGCCATGTGTCAATCTTTCAGTGAAAAGTGACCAAAGAATAGAGAGGCAATTTAAGGACCCGATTCAATAGCCAAAAAAGGAGGAACGGTGAAGAAAAGAGCTAGAAATATCCACACATGAGATATGTTTCAAATGATGGCAGACTTGAGGATGCAAAATTGGTAGCAATGAAGCGTCTATTGATTTTTGTAGACTTAAGTGTGAGAGCCCTAATCACTGCAAAGTGGAGGAAACAGTACGAAAGATCTGGAGTGTCAACATAGTGTTTAGATTTGATAGACCTCTTGAACCTAGAAATGTGGATGCAGATTTCTCGAGCTTTTAAAAGACACAACTTATTCGAGAATAAAGGCAAAGTGAACAATGGTGCAATAAAGAGAGGGAACTAAGAGGATCATCTAGTTATAGGAGATGACAGTTGAGTTAAAATACAGAATTGAAAGTGCATTCAAAGCATTGCATGCATAGCATGAGCTATTCCATGGGATAAATGCACCAAACCTCTCTCGACCTCTATATATTTTAATCTCTTTGATTGTTTCAAGGATGATCTTCCTGGCCATAGAAGCAAAAACTTTGCCCAAATTGAAAGGCATTTATTGAGACTTTGAGCTCAGATTGTTAATCATTTTTCTTTATTTGAATAAGAAAGCAAGTGACCTTTTCAGACTTTATGCTGAGAATACCCTGTGTTATTTAGGGAATTGTTTGTATGTCTATTTCCTAGAAGCATTCTTGTTTATTTGATCTAACAAGCAGAACTAGCAGAAGTGGTTAGGAAGGTGTCCTAAAGACCAACTATGGGATGACTTTGTGCCCCCATAAGTACCTTCAGTGTGTTTGTATTTTTCTTTTTCCTATGTAAAGGACCTTGGGATGACTTTGTGCCCCCATTGTTCTTCGTATCTCTCTATTGGGTAGTTAAGGTCGAGACTTTGTGTTGCATCTTATATTGTTGGTTACTTTGTACTTTGGTTACTGGTTACATGTTCCTTGAAAGGACTCTTGTTGTTTCTTACAAGGATACTTCTAAAAGAAGAGAAGTTCCTTCAGTGTTTCCCAGGATTTCTCCTATGTTTGTTAGCATCATCTCTAATAAAAGAGAGATGGATGGTTTCTCCTACCCTTGTGTCTTATTTTTTGCTTATATATATATATATATATATATATATATATATATATATATATATATATATATATATAGCTCCGTATACTTGATAAGGAACCTCCCCTTGATGAGAGGAGAGATTTATCCCCTTTTGATGTAGTAAACCTGCACATCTGGCCGATCAACCTCCCTATTGCTATGGTGATAGGACCTATTTTGCTCTCCAATTTGCTGGTCAACAAAATATTCACCCAACATATTGTACATGGAGTCAAATTGAAATGAACATGACATGAAAATGTAAATATTTTAAAGGTCACAAATACCCCTTGCTTATGAAGACAAAATAGATGGACTTGTCCATCTAAAACAAAATGAAGGAACCTTCACATAGTATGTGGCCACTAAAATATTTATAAGAAATGACATAGTTGATGTTTATCATGTACTCATTGTTAGATAGCTTGGCCCACTGCTTTATGCAGTAGTTTGAATGTGTTGATTAGGGCTTAGACTTTGACATTTTTGATTTTATATATATATATATATATATATATATATATATATATATATATATATATATATATATATATATATATATATATATATATATGAACATCTTATAGTTCATCAAAATTGCATTTTATTTTTTTTAATTGTAGATCACCTTTTTTTATCATGATGTTGAATCAATCTTTTAACTTCTAGCATGCTATAACTTGTTCATATATGTAATATTTTTATTGGTTTTATATTTTAATTCAATTTTAATAATATGTTTATTTTTGTATTTTTATGTTTTAATTCAAGTTTAATAATATTTTTATTTCTATATTATATAATTTATGGTATTTAATAAATTATTCATATCATATAAATGAAAATTTACTACTAAACTAGTAGTAAATATAATGATTTTGTAATTAATAAACAATGTATGAATATACTACCAGTTGACAAAAATTAGTGAACAATTTTTTTTAATAAACTACCAAATGACGGTAATTAATAATTAAAATGATCAAATTTACTACCAATTAATGGAAATCAATCAATTAAAATGACTAAATATACTATTAGTTAACATCAATTAATAATTAAATTGACTAAATATACTACCAATTGATAGAAATTAGTGAATAAATATGACTAAATATATGACCAATTGATGGCAAAATAATGATTAAAATGACAAAATATACTGCCAATAGATGGAAATTAGTTAATACAAATGACTAAATATACTACCAATGGATAGAAATTAGTGAATAAAAATGACTAAATATTCTACCAATTGATGACAATTAATGATTAAAATAACTAAAGTAATGACTACCATGACTAAATAAATGATCAGTTAACAATAATTAATGACTAAATTAATGACTAAATATACTACCAAATTGATCAATAAAAACAACCAATAAATGAATAAAAATGGTATAGTCATAAATTTGGTCACATTATAAATGATCGACAATAAACTACTAATGATCACGTGACCAAGCTTATTTTATATGCAATTTTTAGTAGTTTTTTTAGTCATTTATTGTTATTTTTCTATTAGTGTATGTACTCCATAAGTTTGGATAATGTGTCAAAAACATGCCCCCACTATATATGTGAAAAAGTGACCAATGTGTAATTCATGAACATGTCTATGTATATGTATCATCGAAGCATAAATAATGTGATCACACCAAGTCCTAAGATGCATGATATAAATTATGGCAACATCTAGATATAAACATTTCAATCTCTAAAAATAATTCAAAAACACACACAAGAGCACTCAAAATCAAGTCAAAAGGAAATGATCCAAAGAGACCTCAAACAAGGTGTATGTTCAAATGTTACACAATCTAAGGGACATGACTTAGTCAAATGTACCCAAATCAAGAAATGATATATTCAAATGTAAACATACAATAAACAACAACACATTCAAATGTCAAAAAGGCAAGCAAAGCCATGGGGGCCAAAAAATATGGAGCATATGAAAAGGCTCAAACAAGGAAGATAATAGAAAGGTAAAAGACTCAAAGAAGTGCATAAATGAAAGAATAATCAACCATCATAAACATATCATACTATTCCCTTGTTATATGTGTTAGTATAAAATGTCAATTACATAACATATCAAGTACACTACAAAATATATAAGAATGGATAAAGGCATGTGTAAGTACATATATGAGCTCGTACATGATAATGTAAAAAATAAATAAAAATGATATAGCCTGGATGTATCATGATCATATAAGTGGATGGCCCCAAAATCTTGGTGATGTGAGTAGAATTAAATATTAACATATAAAAGTGCATAAATCATGTATTTATGTACGCCTAGATCACACTCAAAATATGCATGAAACATGTGTATATAGGAAATTTTAATATGCCATCAACCAACATGAAACTATTTTATAAAAGTTGATATTTGTGTGAAAACCCTAAATGGAAACACTACTATAAAAAATTAAGATAATAATATAAAAATGATAAAATTCACCAATTTAGAAATATTGTATTCTATAAACTTTTTAAAAATAGTAAAAGTTTAAGGAGAAAACAAAGACTTAGTTAAAAAAAGTGCCTCCAAAAAGAATCAAGATCTAAAACTTGTTGTGCAAAGAGGTCTGGTGGTTGGAATCAAGAATTTAGAACTAGATTTAGGCATGTACACTACCACTAATAAGAGGACATTATAGGTGTGGTGCTAATGGCTAAGCTAGTATGCACTTGTCCACTTACAATGAGGAAATCAGGTTTTCTAGGTTCTTTATGCCTTTATTTGTACAACTTGTATCTAGTGTGAGAGTTCATGATCACTTTTAGAGACCACTCTATAAACTATTTTACTTCAAAAACCACAATTCCTTCACATGTGAATACAAATGTAAATCATTGGGATAAATGGGTCAGTGGCTGAAGTTGCGTGAGACTTCAACATCCCATGTGTTGAGTGCTACTTACATACCAGTATTCTCAAGAGGGATAAAACTTCATTTAGTTCTCCCATGCTATGGTGGTGTGTGAATAACTAGTGTAGTTTGTTAGATGTTGGTATAATGCTTATGTGATTAGATGCCGTGAAAATGACTTATGACTTGTATAGTATATTCAGATTTTAGCTCTAAGCTACTAGGGATGTATGAAATTAGAATTGGGAGAAATATATATTATTACTTAGTGTGCTAGTGTGATTCTAGTGATTTTTGATGTGGAATACACTTATGTAAAAAAATGGATTGAAAATTATCTATATAGTCATATTATTTAAAATCCTTTGAATGAGGATCATTAAGGGAATATGCCAACCTTCTTATAGCTTTGAATTTCACAAAGTAGGCTTTATTTGGTAGGAAGACATGAGAGGGCAGGTGCTATAGTCCCCTAGGGTTTTCTTATCCAATGAGTTAATTTAACATGATGAGCATTAAGTAGGGCCTAAAAGGTGTCTAAACTGATAAATATGGGGTTAAATTCATTTAGGTGTCATATATTAGCTTATTAGAGTTTGTAAGATGGTTGAAAGTGATTAAAAAGGGCCCTAAGATGGTTCTAGAGTTAAGTGGGTAAAAGAGTGGTCACAAGTGCATGTTTTAAGCTTAAATATTAATTTTTCATGTCTGCATTTCCTCCCCTTTTATTCTAGTAATGGAAAAAAAGTAAAAGTACTAGAGTAAAATAAAAAATAGTGCATACCTAAACTTACATATGGGAAGGGGTCCTAGACATAGGCCATAATGCTAAACTATGATCCACAAAAACTTGAAGTGAAAAATATGTAATATCAATATTTACTTAATATGAATAATCAAAATGTGAAATACAAAAAACTAAAGAGTGATAAGGAATTAATACACTTGATTGAGTATGTGAATTGTTCTACCTTTTCTGGTGTAAAAACTGGTGAATGTGGCATGTTGTGCATTTGTATTAACATTTAATATCTTAGATTATTATTTACATGACCTAATCCTCATATGTAAGTGGTTGTGATCAATAACTAAATTGTGTTTGAATCCATCATCGTCATCCCAAAGTAGTGTAGATACTAGTGCAAATAGATAACCAACCACTACATATGGAATAAGTTTCAATTATGGTGCAAAATTGGGGAAAATATTGAGTAAAATATGGGTTTGGTGTATATATTATGGATAATAACATGAATTGTCATTCCATCTATGAAATTGGTGCAATAACTATTGCAATGAGGAAGCAATGTGTCATGCACATGCCCCCAACTGATATATGGTGTATATAGGTTTTGATACTGAGTAAAACTTGAGTGCCAACCTAGAATAACATGTCATGGATGATTACCCCCAAACTTGAGAAAATATAATATTAAATTTATAATCATGAATAATTATGGAAACCTAGACTATGAAATTGTTGAATACTTATCTAAGTAAATTGAGGTTGTATGATATTTTAGAATGCATATTTTTAGGCATTTGACAACAACACTAGGAAGGACACTAAAGCATTGATCTCTTTTCCATTGTGGCACTACTATCCAAATTGACTTTCTATGTATTTTTTAAGCTTAAAACTATGTCAACTATGTAACCAATATTAAATCATGTATATTCATTGATCTGGGAAGGTCAAGTCTATATGAAAAACCTATGTGAATTCCCCCTCTTTTGAGGTGATTTATTGATACTGCATAATAACTTAACTCAAAATAAAAGGTTTTATAGTAGGCTTTTATGATTTAAAAATTGTAATTTTGAGTAATATTAACATGATGGAAAATCATGGCATCATTATGTGTGTAAACTAAGCATAACGATAATTTAATATGAATGTGAAAATAACCATTCAAAATAAGTGTCTAGGTAGATGTGATAATGAAGAACACAAATAATTAAAAAATTTAGTATATAATGTTAAGGTGAACTACTTAGGGAGAAATGCATGATATCCATTATGACATTAGAAGGGTTTGGGTTCATTATGTCCATCATGGCATCCAAATCAAAGAAAATAAGCAATCAAAGTGTCATGGACATCATACAGATAGTCAAAGAGTACACACACAACACAAAAAACACATAATATAAGACCAAGGGGACAAAACTAAGGGACATGTTCAAATGTCACTCACTCGAATATAAGACATTTACAAAGGCATTTTCATATGACCTTATCTGCATACAAGGAAAAATAGATGCTTAAAGCCACATAAAAAGACATGTTCAAATGTTTGCATGCATGAATAAAAGACGCACACAAGGACAAGTTCAAATTTCCTCACAATCATATGATCAGAATATAAAGGCTTATATCCACTTGGTAATGGCATATTTAAATTCCCTTAAATCAAATAGAGAAGTACACACATTAAATAAGATAGTAAAAATAATATAGAAAGCATGCATAATTGTGTATTCTGATAAAAAAGAACTAAGTTATAATTTAAGAAATATTGAGTAACTGATATATTAAACAATATATCATAATGTTAGTGATTGAGAAATATCATAATATACAATACAATGTAAGGTATTGAGTGTTTGATTAAGATAAGGTGGGCAAATAAGGATAAAACTTGTCTTTATGATGCACAATGAGCTAGTTGAAAAATGTACATGATTTAGGAATCAAATGTGATGTCTGGAACTGATTATGATAGTCTGATCTTACTTGGGTAAGAGTGGGTGAGGGACACTAGAGAACTATGCTCCTATCCTCCACAATGCTCCTATCTAAATTCAAATTTTGAGTGTGTAACATTAAAATCAGCTATAAATAGTTTTAGAAATGATGTCCTATGTAATATATAGTCATTCATTTACATTGGTGAAGGATGTATGATATAAAATTGGATGAACATATATAGAATACTATGCAAAACTAAAATGGTATATGAAAATGTATATATAAGCATGCACAGGTCCTAATTTTTATTATTTTCTACAATATTTTAGTATGTTTTATAATTTTTAAATAATTTGAAAGGAGTATGTATAAGGGAAAAATTTAAAAACCATTGACTCCATTAAGAGTCTTACCATCAATAGATTTTACATTGACAAAGGAATGGTGATATCTTGTGGATGAAGAGTATAATGCAACTCTGTATAATTTATATGATTGCCATATTCATATTCTGTATAATTAATATCATCAAGATCATACCCATCTAAATTATTATAATTATCTTATGGATTTGAAACTTTTGAAATGCCACTCTTATCTTCATTTGTATTTGCATATGAATAAGTAACTTCCCCATACTATAGTATTGACCTTTTTCATTTCTCTTTTTCAATATATATTATGTCATGTGCCTCTAATAATATGCCATTACTTGTATCTATTTGTATGCTACTTGAAATTATGCTTACTTTTTGTTGTTATTGCTTTGAATAAACTATATCTTCCCTTAAAACTATGATCATTGCACTTTTGTGTGCAAATTTTACATGGTTAATATATTTACCCATTGTTTCCCCAATTTATATCATCCATGGTCTTCCTAATTCATCATTATATTGTGCCAAGCTAGGAGATACTTGAAAAAACACTAAACATGTTTTTGGCCCAACTTTGCAAGGTGGCTTAATGGATCCAATAAATGATTTAGATAAATTAGACTTACTGAAATGTTCCTTATCACATCTAAGAAATTGTAAGAGTGTCATTTAACAAAAATTCATTTCAATAGTGTTATTTATCACCACATTGGTACCATTTCATGCCATCTATGAGGTGATTGATAATCAAAGGCTCTAGGAATGATGAACTCTTTTTTGATGACTCATTTCGAACCACACTTGGAACTATATAATTTTTAGATATTTCATGCTTTGGAGAATTTTTTTGTTATTAAACCTCTTTTAATAATGTTTATTTTCTTATCTTAAATTTGATTTGAAATTTTGTTCTTTTAGAAATGCCACTCTTTCTTGATGTAACCTTTATTTTTCCAACTATTCCCTTTGTAATTGCTCTTTTTCATATTGTGATTTTTTTCTCTTTCGTGCTCTATTCTAGTTTGATGAACATTTTGTTGTTCTAATGGTATTTTTTTAACCTTTTCTTATTCTAGTTTTTCCTTTTAAACATCTTGTGTTAATTTGGCCTTTTCATTTTTTTATCTCTCTAATTTGTCCTTTGGTAACCACTTTTATACTATATTTAATTTTATAACTTGTGATTTAGGAGATGCATTCATAGGGTGAGTGGGTTGCTTAAGTGATGTTTCAATGATACAATCACCATTATCAATTATATTTTTTTTTTTTTTTTTCAAATCCAAACAATCATTTGTATGATGTCCATGCATTCTATGATATGCACAATAGTATTTTGATTTCCTTAAAGGATGTAGAGGCCATAGTAGGATCAACTTATTTTGCATTATTTACCTTAGAATCTCACTTGAACTTTTAATATCCATATGCATACTTTTTAAATCACTATTTATAGAGGTTATTTGTTATATTTTCTCATTTTGATATAAAATCTTGTTAGGTTATACATTGGTAGATGGAGATTCACATACATGAATAATACTAGCATATTTTAGATTATTTTCACATGTAATGTGATGCTTCAATAATGTGATATTTTCACTAAAAAATTGTTTTATTTTTTTAACTCTATTATTAGCTTTCCCATAGTGATGATTTGATCCTTTAGATCCTCACAGACACAAACCCTAGGTGTTGTATATTGAACATGCATACATACACCCTAAAGAGGAGATGTGGGAGGTGGAGGGGTTTAAGGAAGGATAGTTTTATTACCTTAATGTTAAACTATAGGATGGGATACCTTACCTCTTGGGATAATGGTAGCACGCACCTATTTAAATTTAAATTAGTTATCATAACCTTCAGGTTTAGGAGGAGGAAGATAATTTTTTCTATCCATAAAATATGACACTAAAAGTTAGAAAATTGTTGTTATAACATAATATATAAAATCAAAAAATCTAAAAAAAATAAATTAAAATATAGAAAACAAGGATAAAAACCCTATAAAAATTTGTGTTTAGGGTTTGGTAACATTTTAATAATAAACAGGTTCACTAATATGTTTTTATCAAAATGGGGATGTGTAAAAAACCTAAATGACAACACTATGAAAAATTAGGAGAATAATATAGCAATGATAACATTAAATAATTTGGAAATAATATATTTTGAAAAATTACTAAAATAAAAAAAGTTTAAGAATAAAATAATGACTTAACTAAAAATTATGCCTTTACGAGGAATCAGGATCTAAAACTTTTTGTGTAGAGAGGTCTAGTGGATGGAATCAATAATCTAGAACTAGATCTAGGCCTAAGAAATAGAACCAAAAAGAGGCCACTAGAGGGGTATCACTCATGTCTAACCTAGGGTGATCTTGTCCACTTGTAGTGAATAATTAGGGTTTTTGGTTTCTATGTGCCTTTGTATGTACAACTTGTATCTGGTGTGAGAGTTTATGATCAATTTTAGAGACCAATATATAAATGTTTTTACTTAAAAAGCCACATTTCCTTGACATGTAAATACAAATTCAAATCAATGTGAAAAATGGGTAAGTGGCTGAAGTTGTGTGAGAACTTAATACCTCATGTGTTGAGTGTTACCTACATACCAATACTGTAAAGAGGGATATAACTTCATGTAGTTCTCCCATGATATGGTGGTGTGTGAATAACTGGTGTAATGTGATATATTATGTTGCAATACTAATGTAATTAGATGACTTTATAATGAATTTTTACTTGTATAATGTATTCAAACTTGAGATCTAAGATACTATGGATGTATGCAATTAAAATTTGGAGAAATAAATATTCTTTTCTTAGTGTGCAAGGGCAATTTGGGTGCTTTTAGATGCAGAAGACACTTGTGTGAAAAAGTGTCTATATAGTAATATCATTGAAAAACCTTAAAATGGGGCTCATTAGGGACATGGGATTACACTCATATGTCTTTGAATTTTCCAAATTATTTGTTAATTAGGGGGAAGGCAGGAGAGGGGGTAAGGACACTAGATCAATGAACTATAGTCCCCTATGATGCACTTGTATAATGGGTGATTTTATCATGATGAGTGTTAGGTAGGTCATAAAATTTATCTAAGGTTGATAAATATAAGGTTTATTTCATTTAGAGGTCGTATATCAACTTAGAAGAGAGTTTAAAGTGGTTAAAAGTGATTATAAAGGGCCCTACGATAGGTGCAGAGCTAAGTGTGTAAAATAATGGTCATAAGTACATGGTTTTGGCTTAAATGTTAATTTTGCATTTATATAGGAACCAAACACATATATTCTAAGAAACTAATAATATATGTATATGATGAATATATTTATGAATTTTTGCAAATTATTTGCGTATTTTTTAGTATTTTTGGCATTGTGAAAGGAAAATAAGAAAGAAAAACTATCCTATGATCATATCCAAAGGATGGTTAGAGATATATCCCCACTGTGAACCCAATTTAATAAATTGGTGACTCTATCAAGGAACATGAATAGATGTGATATCTATTAATGTAATATTTATGATGCTTTGCATATGTAAAATATAAATTTATGGTCATGAAGGATTAGGGTTAGGAGTAAGGATTCATGAAACCCATTGTTGAATGTTATGCGATTTATTTGGAGTATTAGTAATAAGAACATGTGTAAGTTATCTAGGTATCTAAATATGGTGCATAGTAGATAAGCATTTTATGGAACCCATTATGGAGCTATGATGTAATGGTCTCTCAAGTACTGGTTGCCTGGTAAAGGGAATTGTCTATTGCTTTAACCTTAAGAATATGTACAATTAACTTCTTAGGTATCAATTTATCTTAATCAAGAGGATGTTCATACGAAATTTTAGAAACTGTAATTATTCAATTTGCATGAATGTATTTAACACACCCATACATTGTATAGAGTATTTTTCAAAGTGTATGTATCCAATTTCATCTTAATAATATATAAAAAAACACCTATGGGAGTCATAACTGAGAATGTGGTAACCACATGGGTGAGACCCACCTATAAAGGTAAGTCAATATCACCAAGAAACTATTATTAGGTCCCATAAAATGATCTAATTGATCTAGTATATGGGTGTAAATCAAGATTTGTATAAATCAAATATGCAGGTAATGTCATGGTATAATTTTTTTCACTTGCACAATTATCAATCATAACATTGTGTATAATCCGGTGATCAAGGGATTATCGAATGAATAAGGAATGGATATCTGATTCATCAACCCTAATATCATTATCATTAAAATTAATAGAGTGTATGAACCATATGAGGTGTATGCTATGTATAAGTACCAATAATCACATCTAATGGGTTCCCATAATGTGATGGAGAAGGATGTGCATTATATGCCATTTTCCCTTCTAGGTCCTTATTTGAATGATATTACAAATTATTGTTAAAGATTTTCTATTTGTGATGGTCACCAGGTTATGAACTTGATTCCTTTGGAGGATCATTAAATGTAATATTTTGATGATCAATGAGGTCTTAGACCTTGTGTTTCAAGGTGAAACATATATTTGTAGAATGCCTTGGGCCTTGGTGATAGTCAAAATAAGCATTCACATCATACCCTTTGGATATAGGTCTACTCATATCAACCACTATAGGATGATGGAGAGATATAATATGAAACTCTATAATCTATGAGAGTAATGAAGTGGGAGACTCAGATAAGCATGTAAACTATCTCCATGTGCATTGGTTAACATAAGTTGATTAGGTTGTTTTGATACCACATTAATTATCATAGTTGTTTATTTTTTAGGATGAGGAGGTTTGACCTTATAACTTGGTTTAATATCAAACTTGGTATTAGATATATTATGTAGCATGTGTATTTTTTACATAATTAAGTTTGTTCAATGAGATAATTTTTATTTCAAGATCAGGAACAATGTGGCATATGTTATCTAAAGATTTAAATTTTTTGAAAAAAATAGACTCATGTAAAGGAGAAAACAAAGTTTTCTTGAAAATATCTTCAATATATTTATCTACCATAAGATTGGTCATTTTAGCTATCATTGTCTTGTATCTCAAGACATACTCATTAATAGGTTACTTTGTTCCTTATTTGATTTTTGCAATTTTGGCATAGGAAACCTTTTAGGTTATTTTAATAGATAAGTGTCCCAAAATTGATTCATAAGGGGTTTGAAGACATTTATTAATTAAGTTCGTAGATCATAAAACCAGCTTAAAGCATAGTCCTTGAGTCTCATTAGAAATAGTTTGGTTAAAATTTTATCATTAGAGTAATAATCAAGGGATGCCACATAAAATGATCAGAGATGTTATTCATGATACCCTTCATAGTATGAATTTTCCCAAGATCCATAACATCCCTTCAAAATAGATTTATGCACAAAAATCAAATCCTTATAGATGCTAAAAAATCCCAAATTTGATAGATAAATTGACCATAAAACTTAAATATGTTTATATTGAGTCTATAAGACAAAACCAAAACTAATATAGTCAAAAATGCAAATAGAATATTAACAAATGAAGAGATGTTTGTGAAATCACTTGATGATTTGTGATCAGTGCATCAATCTTATTTATGTAGTCCAAAAATGGTTATAGTTGTTATGGTTATGGAAGTTACAAAGGTTATCATTAGGACTTTAACTAATATGCAGTTAAGTATTTTACATTATTTAACACCCCCTCTTAATAACTAAACTAGAGAAAAATCCAAGTTTGTCTTGAAAAATTACAAAAAGAATAAAACAAAGAGGTTTAGTCATTAGATCTACCAACTGCTCTATAGTTTCACATAAGTGAAGAGAAAAATCACTAGAATCAACCAATTGTCGAATGTAGTGATGATATATCTCAATGTATTTGGTGTAAGAATGAAAACTAGGATTCTTTACTAAATTCAATACACTTTGATTATCACAAAATAGTGGAGTAGGTGTATATAAAGGAAGTTATAAATCAATCAAAATAAGACAGCCAAAATGCTTCACAACTAGCACTGACTGCTGCTTTGTATTTTGCTTCAGTGGTAGAGACAGCAACAGTATGTTGAATCTTGATCTACCATAAAAAAACTCCTAAAGCAAAATAAGATATATACTTAGTGGTATATTTTTTATTTTCAATTGATCCTCCCCAATAAAAGTCTATATAACCAATCAATCTAAAATCTATTGTCCTCTGATAGAGAATTCTAAAGTCAAGAGTTACTTTGACATATCATAAACCATGTTTTTCTATTGTCCAATGTACTAGCTTTAGTTGAGATAAAAAATGATAAAGGTATATAACACTAAAACATAAATTTAGTCAAGTGGTGGTAAGATATATCAAGCACCCACCAACTATATATAATGATTCATTGACCAGTGATAAATCATTATGAGCTGATAATTTTAGCCCTGCCTCTATAGGAGTATAAGCAAAATTAAAATATATCATTCCAAACTTATTCAAAAGAGTAGTGGAATAATTAACCTGAGTAATGAAAATGGAGTGGTCATGTTGCTAGAATTATATACCCAAACAATAGTGCAAGAGGACTAAATTAGTCATATCAAAAGTAGTGTACAAATCTGATTTGAATTTTTGAATCATTATGTCTCCACTACCTGTGATGGAAAGATCATCAACATATACAATGAATATCACAATGTCATCATCAACTATTTTGATATAGAGATTTGGATTAGATAGACTCCATTTGAATCCAAAATATCATATATGCTGATCAATCTTGATCTACCAGGTTTGAGGACCCTACTTAAGCCCATATAGATATTTTAGCAACTTACAAACCAAATGATTACAACCAAGTTACTGAAAACCTTCAAGATACACCATGTCTACTTCTTCATCTAGATCACCATTAAGGAAATCACTTTTGACATCCATTTGAAAAACTTTCCAACCAAACTAAGATGTGATAGAAAGAAGTAACCAAAATATGAGCATTTTTCTAGTAGGAGCAAAAGTCTCCTTGTATTTTATTCATTCCTATTGTGAAAATCCTTTCATAGAAAGATGGGATTTGTACTTGTCCAAAGTACCATCAACCTTGCATTTGACTTTGTACACCCATTTTCAGCCAATGGGTTAATTCACTAGAGGTAAATCCACCAATGTTCAAGTATTATTTCTCATCAAAGCATTATATTCTGATTACATTACTTTCTCCCACTTTGGTTTGCCTTGTGCATCAAATTATCATTCGGGATTTGAAATACTAAAAATATTAGAAGAAAGAGACAAATACATAAGCTCTTCATCATCATTTGAATCCATAATTGAATTTTGTAACTATCGAGACCATGTATGAGATTGAGGAAGATCCCCATCTTGTACATCTTGTAGAGTGGTGTAATGCCACATGTATCTATTCTATACCAATGATTCCTATACCTATTGATCATCAGATGGAGTAGTAGTTGACTAAGGTCAATGATGGTGATAGACTAATAGAGTGTTATCTATATATTATTTCATTAAAAACTATGAGGTGTCTCCAAAACATATGATTCCTCATCTTTTAGAGGAAGTAAAATAATAGAAACCTTTGAATTATTAGAGAGATTTTGTTGATTATAAACAAAAAATGACTATGTTTCTTTTACATCAACATCCTGACTAATGATGATCTTATTAGTAGACACATCTATTAGTCTATATGCCTTGGATTGAGTACTATAACCAATAATGAAATACTGTGCACATTTAGAATCTAGCTAACTCCTATGTTTTTTAGGAATGAAAGCATATGTAGAAGAACTAAAAACATGAAAATGTGTTACCTCTAGTTTGATGTTGGACCAAGCTTCTTCACAAGTGATGTTCTCTAAAGCCTTGCAAGGAATTTTCTTCAGTATGTGGATTGTCATGTTTATTACTTCTCCCCAATATTTATATGACACACCTCTATTATGCATCATTTATTGAATCATCTCCATGATTATGTGATTCCACCTTTTAACCAATCCATTCTATTGAGGAGTGTATGGGGTTGTTAGCTACTGATGAATTCTTCCTTGCCGTAATAGTTCTAAATTTTTTTTGAAGTGAATTCTCCCCCATTATCGGATCTTAAGTCTTTAATCCATCAACTTTTTTGATTTTCTATCAATGCTTTGAATTTTAAAAACTTATTGAAATATTCATACTTCTTTTTCAAGAATTGGATCCACATTTTTATATAAAAATCATCTACGAACAACAAAAAATATCTTGCACCAAGAATGGTAGATGACTTTCAAGATGGCTTGTATATATCTGCATGAACGAGATCAAGGTTCCCCTTTTCTCTCCAAACACATTCAATAGAAAAAGTTTTTTTCTTCTATTTTCTAGCCAAATAACCTACACATATATTTTGCTTGACTTGGATAGTAGGCAATCCAAGAATCATATTCAATTTTTAGAGTTTGGCCAAATATTGAAGATTGAGATGTCCAAATCTCTCGTACCATACAACACTAGTATTATCCTCCATAATTAATGCATTCAAAATGATAGTGGCATGATCAAAAAATTTATAGAAGCCATTTTTCCCAATGCCTAGGGCTATAACTTTATCATTTTTGATATCATACACAATCCATTTCTTTCCTAAGAAATTAACTGTAATGTGAGGGTTTTCAGTTAACTAACTAATTGATAGAAGATTTGTGTTCATCTTAGGCACATACCTAACATTATTGACTATGAAATTTTCAGCATTATTCAATAAAATGTGTATATCTCATATCCCTTATATAGCATGTGATCTACCATCACTCAAGGAAACTAAATTTGAAAAACTTTCTTTTGTAGTGAAATTAACATACTAGTCTTTTCAACATGTAAAATACCATGATGCACTGGAATCAAAAAACCAATCACTGGTATTCCTCTCATCAAAACATGATTTCATGAGAGCATATTCCTCTTCAAAGTTAGCTTCAGCTTCTACCACATTTGCATTCCCTTTTTCCTTCTTATTATGTGTTAGATCATATTGTGTTTTTTTGCATTCTTTCTTAATATGACCAAATTTTTGATAGTAATAACATTTTACCTTGAATTTAAAGGAAGATGAAAATGTATTCGAATGTCTTTTCCATTTCCTTTTGGATTGGACAACAAATGAACTTTTAGATTAGCCAAAACTAGACTCACTGATGTGTGTCTTCTTGCATTCTTTTAACAGTAAATATGAACTCACATGATCAAAAGTGAGAGTGTTACTCAAGGTGTCAAGTTGTTTAGAATAAAGGCCACCATATCATCATCATCTACCTTTTCTTGGATGGCTGATAATTAGTCATAGAGATATTTCATCCATAATAAATGCTCTAACAAATACTCACCTTCTAACATTTTTATGGAAAATAGCATATTTTTCAAATAAAGTACTCGACTCTTTTTTGAATTTTGGTACTTGTTCTTGAGACTAGTCCATAGTGTACTTGTTTTTGCATCATTCTTGACCTCTAAAATCATGGCATCTAACATAAAAAAAAATTAACAACAGAAGGGATTCTTTATGACATTTGTCATAATCAACAAAATTTGTTGCCGATTGGTGTTCTATGTCAAGTATTATCTTGTCACAATTATAGAATTACATAATCATCAAGATTTTATGACTCCATACATTATAATTCTACCCAGTTAATTTTTGGGCCTCAGGAAGGATGAGTTTTTGAATATTGGCCATTTTTCACTCTGAAAAATCATTTTTAAGCAATAAAATAAAATTCTACAAAAATTGAACTTGTTTTTATTATTTTCTTGATTTCATTCAATTTAATTTACAACCATTCAGAAAAAGATATATATATATATATATATATATATATATTAAAAATAAAAAATTTGTGAACTCATGGGAATTTGTGCCTTATGACTACAAACTCATGACTGCCCTTCTTGATGATTTTCAAGCCCTTTTTGTTGGTGTTTTATGCCCTTCCTTAGAATTTTTCATTCCTTGACATCTTGTTAAACTCAATTGCATTTAAAACAATTGTTTGAAACCCTCACTATAATGTCTTTTTCATCTCTATAGTTGTAAAAACCCTAGATAACACCTATAATGTAATTTTGATCTTTCAATACCCTGAAAACTTCATAGTTGCATACGTCCTTCTATGTTTGTGCCCTTATGATGTATTGTTTTCCCTTTGTGACTGCATTTATCCTTACATTTTCTCCTTGGTAGCAACATTAGTGTCAATTTCCTTCTTACATTTTTCTCTCATATGACTTTTCCATCAAATAACTACAAATCATGGTTATGCTTACGTGTGAATGTTTGAATTTCCATGATCCTCCATGACTTGGCATTTCTTCCACGACCTAAGACCTTCACAGGACTATGTTTTCTCCCATAGGACTACATCTTCCTCTCCATAATATCCACACCTTTGATCTCCTTTTCTCCTGTACGAACCAATATTTCCTCAAATGGTGAATCACCCATATCGATATGTCTTCCTCAAGTGGTGGCTCTGATACCATTGTTATCAAATGAAGATATATTTGTGAAATCACTTGATGATTTGTTATCAATTCATCAATATTATTTATGCAGTCCAAAAATGGTTACAATAGTTATGGTTATGGTAGTTATAGAGGTTATCAAATAGACTTTAACTAATATCTAGTTAATTCTTTTACATTATTTACCATAAAAATCAAAATTACATCTAGTAAGAACCAATTTTGTAATATTACAACTACAAATAAGATATTTTGTGATATTACAACTATTAATAGGTGATTTTATAGTTACTGGGGTGGTTAAAGGCAAAATTACCATTGGTGAGGTCAAAATCACAACTGACAGTTTCAAATTTTCCCTTTGTATAACATAGTCACTTTTCCCTTAGAAAGTTAGATTTTTTTGAAAATACAATCCCAACTTCATCCTAAATCTAACTTGCAAGTTGATTTCACACACTTAAAAATACTAGGTCAGTCCAAAAGAGGACTCTCACTATGGTCAACAAAATGAAATGCAAATATTTTGTGCAAAATGACTGATTTATACAGACTTATCACTATCCCACACAAAATTCCAATATACCTCTAATTTGGAGCTAATTAAATAAAAATACAATTTAAACTAAAATACTTTACTTGTATTAGGCTTGCATCTTCACCAATTTTATGATCTAAACAAGATTAAGACAAAAACAAGACTAAGATTAAATATTATTAGATTTAATGTTAGATCACTATAATACTTAGAATTTTGTTCATCTTATAGACTTGATGGATTAATCAAAAGACTATTTTAACATGATATAGAGATTGGCATGAAGGCTCATGAAATTTATAGTTATTTTATCCTTTAGGGGTGGTTGATTTAAATAGAGGAAGGGGGGAGAATTAAAAAGATTTAATAATTCTTTAGAATCCTCTAGATTTAGAGATTTCTAGACAAAGGAGGTCAAATGGAGGAGGATTCTAGAATTAGATAATTCTAGAATCTATGTTAGTTGTTAATGATTATTAGAGGGGATTTAGGTGGTGATGATGTGATAAGTAAAGGAATAGGTGAGATAAGTGGATAGGGATGTCATGGCTAGTGTGTAGGTCTATATAGAAACCTAGGGAATAAGTAGGATTTTGTGAAATTAAAATTCACAAGTGGGCATGGGAAGATTTATTAAACATATGGGATGTTAATAAGAGGAGAAATAAGGAGATTAATAATATGTGGGATATATATGGGATATGAAATGTGGAGAAAGGACTTGGATAATTGGTTAAGAGGGGGTTAAATGGGCTATGTCAGGTAGAATAATGATAAGAGGAGCTATGTAATTAATTATTAGATGTAAGTACATATGAAAAGTGATATAATTAGCAAGCTAAAGAAGGTGAAAAAATTATGATGCATAAAAGATCATAATTTGTGTTGATTTCCATAATTTGAATAAGGTGTCTAAAAAAGATAATTATCCCTTACCCTCATTAGATGAAGTTCTTAAATTTTTGAATGGAGATCAAATTATGTCCTTATTGGATGGATACTTTGATTATCATCAAGTAGTAGTTAGGTATGAGGACTAGATCAAAACAACATTCATAACTAAGTGGGACACCTTCACGTATAAAAGAATGCCTTTTGCCCTGATCAATGTTGAGGATATATTTCAAAGGGACATGGACATAGATTTCAGATACCTTATGTGTAAGTGTATTGTGGTATATATGGATGACCTGCCAATATTTTACAAGTACAAATGTTAACATGTCATATATTTAAGGAGAGTACTGTAAATATGTAAATATCATAGGATATCATTGAACCAAAATAAGTTCATATTTAGGGTCACCAAAGGGAAGCTATCATGCCATATCATTTTCAAGAGAGGTATATAAATAGACCCTGAGAGAATGCAAGCTATACTCAAAATTCCATTGCCTGATATGAAGGAGTTGAATAAATTTATTAGAAAGATTAAATTTGTGAAGAAATTCACTTTTGGATTTGTATAGATAGTTAGACCTATGAGTAACATGCTCAAGAAGGAAGTTAAAATATAATGGACAAGTGAAGCATTGGAAACTTTCACACTAATTAAAGAAGTAATTATGCACATAAGTGTTGATCAACCCAAATTACATGTAACCTTTTTATATTTACTCTTTCACTTCAAAGAATTAGACCAGTGTTGTTTTAACACAAAAGAAAGGAGACAGGGATGAACAAAATGTTTTATTTATGATATCCCCTTGGAGGAATTTGGAATTGAGATACATTGTGATGGATAAATAAGCCTTTATACTAATATTTACTATCAATAAATTTCATCATTACATATTATTTATTAAATTATTTATTGTTTTGCTTGATCCATTACTAAAATCCATGTCAACACAAAAAAATTAGGTGAGTGGAGATACAAACAGATGAATATCCTTTAAGAGTTTGAATTTGAACTTCAATCAATAACTATTGTGAGAGAGTAAGTACTTAGCAAAATTATGGTAGAATAAGATCCAAAAATATCTTGCCAGTAGTATAGGATTGAAGACAACACCAATGATGATTGGTAGATGGACATAGTCTATAATCTTATTAATAATGAATGCCTTCTTAATTTTAATTTTGCGCAAAGAAGGGAATTATGCATAAAGAGTAACCACTTTATGATCAAATATAACATGCTATATAGAAGGTAAAACCAATGCATTTATCTGAGGTGTCGTAGTAAAGATTAAGAAGTAGACATGCTTGGTGATTTTCATGGGAAATATGGGACTGAGCATGTTTTAGGTGATACCACGACTTATATACACACAATATTTTTATTAAATTTACCACTTACTAACACTTTCTATCTTCTAAGAACCTGTCAAGTTTTAATCTCTTTAAGTGCATGCCTTAAGGGGTGCACCAAGAAAGGGGTGGGCAGACCATTGGTGATTTGCAAGATTGTTTTGGCTTTATATCATTCATACTATTTTTCCAGCAACTTGCTATCAACACAACCTTCTCCTATATACTTAAGCCTTGTCTCCTCTGTTTCACCCTCCTCTAGTCATTTTCTACCTTCATTATCCCTTCCTAATCCTAAAACCCTTTTTAAATATTTAAAATACAAAGTCAACTAGGATAACTTAATATTCTAATTGATACTTGTTATTCTCAATTAATAATACATTATTGACTAGGCTGACTTAGTATTCTAATTGATACTTGTTATTATCATTTAACAATACAAAGTTGATTGGGATGACTCTTTCATCTAAAATTTTAGAAAGGTCTAGGGTTAGATCTGACTATATAAACACATCCATTTCATCATTTATAATATTGATAGAAGAGAAGAATAAGTAATATATATTGTGCATATGCTTATCCACCATTCTAACTGAGGAGCATAGCTTAGGGTTTCATACTTTATTTGGAGATATAAATCTTGTCTTGTTAGGAAGTCTTTTGGATGCATTGATAGGTTGTGTAGCCTAGAGATGATTTATCCTTGTCATCCTTGCATAACAAAACAATCTCTTGCAAAGAACCTTGGCTAAGGGAAAGATTGAGGCTCAATGGGTTTGTATCCAAAGGTAAGTACTTCTAACTTTGTTCTTCCTTTTTAAGAGTAGATGGATATGCATTTGTACTTATCTTCTATGCATTAGGATAAAATATACATTGACATGAGTATATGTTTCCTATGCATGTTTACTTTTAATTTTTATTACCCTTAATTTATGCCACAAGATTATGTGAGCATTAGATTAGACTTTACTTTACTTTTTATTTGTTTAGTGAATATGAAAACATATGACCTAGTTAGGATTATTGCATAGTGTTGCTTGAGTGAAGACTTTGGAACCCTCCATAGTGAATTTATTATGGTAAGAGATACCTTAGCTAGGTCTAATAGATCCATCTTGGTCATGACCCCAACTATCTAAGGTATTCACAATCAGATGTGTACGTAGGATTTATCTTTTTTGAGCTAGGATTGATTTATAACATTGAGGCTCAATGGGTTTGTATCCAAAGGTAAGTACTTCTAACTTTGTTCTTCCTTTTTAAGAGTAGATGGATATGCATTTGTACTTATCTTCTATGCATTAGGATACAATATACATTGACATGAGTATATGTCTCCTATGCATGTTTACTTTTAATTTTTATTACCCTTAATTTATGCCACAAGATTATGTGAGCACTAGATTAGACTTTACTTTACTTGTTATTTTTTTAGTGAATATGAAAACATAGGACCTAGTTAGGATTATTGCATAGTGTTGCTTGAGTGAAGACTTTGGAACCCTCCATAGTGAATTTATTATGGTAAGAGATACCTTATCTAGGTCTAATAGATCCATCTTGGTCATGACCCCAACTATCTAAGGTATTCACAATCAGATGTGTAAGTAGGATTTATCTTTTTTGAGCTAGGATTGATTTATAACATTGAGGCTCAATGGGTTTGTATCCAAAGGTAAGTACTTCTAACTTTGTTCTTCCTTTTTAAGAGTAGATGGATATTCATTTGTACTTATGTTCTATGCATTAGGATACAATATACATTGACATGAGTATATGTCTCATATGCATGTTTACTTTTAATTTTTATTACCCTTAATTTATGCCACAAGATTCTGTGAGCATTAGATTAGACTTTACTTTACTTGTTATTTGTTTAGTGAATATGAAAACATAGGACCTAGTTAGGATTATTGCATAGTGTTGCTTGAGTGAAGACTTTGGAACCCTCCATAGTGAATTTATTATGGTAAGAGATACCTTAGCTAGGTCTAATAGATCCATCTTGGTCATGACCCCAACTATCTAAGGTATTCACAATCAGATGTGTAAGTAGGATTTATCTTTTTTGAGCTAGGAGACCATTGGTGCTTTGCAAGATTGTTGTGGCTTTATATCATTCCTACTACTTTTCCAACCACTTGCTATCAACACATCCTTCTCCTATATACTTAAGCCTTGTCTCCTCTGTTTCACCCTCATCTAGTCATTTTCTACCTTCATTATCCCTTCCTAATCCTAAAACCCTTTTTAAATATTTACAATACAAAGTCAACTAGGATAACTTAATATTCTAATTGATACTTTTTATTCTCAATTAATAATACATTATTGACTAGGCTGACTTAGTATTCTAATTGATACTTGTTATTATCAATTAACAATACAAAGCTGATTGGGATGATTCTTTCATCTAAAATTTTAGAAAGGTCTAGGGTTAGATCTGACTATATAAACACATCCATTTCATCATTTATAATATTGATAGAAGAGAAGAATAAGTAATATATATTGTGCATATGCTTATCCACCATTCTAATTGAGGAGCATAGCTTAGGGTTTCATACTTTCTTTGGAGATATAAATCTTGTCTTGTGAGGAAGTCTTTTGGATGCATTGATAGGTTGTGTAGCCTAGAGATGATTTATCCTTGTCATCCTTGCATAACAAAACAATCTCTTGTAAAGAACCTTGGCTAAGGGAAAGATTGAGGCTCAATGGGTTTGTATCCAAAGGTAAGTACTTCTAACTTTGTTCTTCCTTTTTAAGAGTAGATGGATATGCATTTGTACTTATCTTTTGTGCATTAGGATACAATATACATTGACATGAGTATATGTCTCCTATGGATGTTTACTTTTAATTTTTGTTACCCTTAATTTATGCCACAAGATTCTGTGAGCACTAGATTAGACTTTACTTGTTATTTGTTTAGTGAATATGAAAACATAGGACCTAGTTAGGATTATTGCATAGTGTTGCTTGAGTGAAGACTTTGGAACCCTCCATAGTGAATTTATTATGGTAAGAGATACCTTAGCTAGGTCTAATAGATCCATCTTGGTCATGACCCCAACTATCTAAGGTATTCACAATCAGATGTGTAAGTAGGATTTATCTTTTTTTAGCTAGGATTGATTTATATATCTGCTACATTTCTCATTGCATATATTCTAGTGACCTTGATGTGAATCTAACCCTTGCAAGTTTTCTTTCACACTATAATTTTTATCATCTTATTATATTTTTCCATATTTACCATACTATATCAAACTTGTCAGTATAATTCTAACAATCTATGTGTAGGTTTAACAAACAGTCATATCAAAGCTACTACATTATATTTATGTATGTTTTCATCAAACATAGGTAACTAGATTGATTTTGTCAACACAATATTGTTATTCAATCATATTATACCAACTAGGTTAACCCAGTCGACTCTGTTTATAGTGCTTCTTTTTTGGCAGTTAGGTTATAATAATTAATTTTAATCAATTAACTTAGTTTATAGTATTTATATTTGGTAGTTAGGTTCAAGCAACTAAGTCAACCTAGTTGAATTAGTTTATAATATTTATTTTTGGCATATAGGATTTTACAAACTGTGTCAAGATAGTTGACCTAGTTGGTAAAAATTAAAAGCAACATTTGAGCATCACAATATAAAAATTTGCAATCTTAACCATATTTGATCCCACCAAGGTTCCTCTCTTTCCTCTATATCAATTCAACATTTATTTTAGTTTTTTTCACAAGTTATCAGTATTCAAAACTACCTGAGAGACATAGTCAACCTGTTAGATTCTATTCTTAAATACCTTGATTATATAGAAAATTAGATACCCATTTGACTCTAAGTTGTAATATCTTCATATAGTGTCTCCTGAACTGACTCTGTATTATTCTCAATCAAGGAATTAATAATTATCTGCTAATAATTAATTCACATTTCATTTTTAGTTATTTACATGATTAGAGTAATTCACATAGTATAAATAGGTGGTTTTTTAAAATACCATTCTAGTTACACTATTTAACTCTTTTACAAACACTACCAAATCACATAACATTCAAAACACACTTAAATACTTGTCTTCCCAAGGCCTACCTACTTGGATTTCCTCACCAAGGGGGAAACTAACTTGGTTTTTTGGCCAGGTATAAATACATCATTAATGGTATGTATTGTCAAAGCACCTGACACCCTTATCATTGTGAGATTGTGAAGTTAGGGCGTAGGCCCCAATACCAATCCAGTATCATTACCAACACGGATTCCTTTCAGCCTAAACATAATAAAACCATACTTAGATTTCTATTTAGTTATTTCTTACAACAAACTCTCTATCACATTAATTACAAAATTTATTATAACTTAACAATACTTAGGAATGACCAATTATATATCTTTTAATTTCAAGTTATTTCTTGCTCTCTTATCATTGTATTATGTATTACAAAACTTGCACTAACTAGTGTTGGTGCAATATTTGTGTTGTGTGCCAAAAACAACACAACCACATTGATACACTTTTTTATATGTTTGATTTCATATGATTAGAAATAATATTTCCTATTTTCATAATGTTGTCATCTGTGTTGACATAATCTCTCATTGATTGATTCACCTTTTTTTCCTACAATACATAATTGACCTATTCGACTTTGTATTCTTTTTATTCAATCAAAATTTTATCTCTATAGTACTAAGTTGACCCAGTCGACTTAGTACCTATGGGAGGACCTTGTTTCTTATTGGATAACTATGTATTCATTCACAAACCTACTTCAAAGTAGTAATAAGTCAACCCAATCGATTTAGTACCTGTGGGCTGACCCTATTCTATATTGGTTGATTTATTCTTCATTTTGTGTCTTGATGTCTAAATAGTATAAAGTTGACCCTATCACCTCTATACACCTTGCCCAATATTATTGTGTGTGGGGTTATCTATTCTTATTTCATTATGATGTGATATTTTTAGTCTCCAATTAGTCAATAATAATGCATAATTAAGGATTTAGATCAAAACGTTACTTATTTTATTACTTCAGATGAAACTATTCAATTTCTTCTTTCATCTTTTTCTAATCCAAAACCAATCAATACATAATGTAATACAGTTGAGGTCCTTCATCCCACTATAAATTTTTGGAATCCTCTATGAAATACCCCTTCTTCTAATAACACTAATATTCTAACTTCAAATACTAATGCACAAATAGTTCAACAAATGAACATCATGTAAACAACTAATCATTCTTAAACTATGTACATGAAACAACGTTTATTACACATTACTATTCAACCACCTCAACTCATCATGTCTAAACCAAATCATAATTGCATCCCCTCTCCTCTTAGAGATGTTAATGGTAATATCATCCCTAAACATACTTTTCATAATAAAACTCTTCAACATCTTCAAAATGAACCTTTAGCTCCATTCATTTCATCCATAGATATTGGAAACATTTCTCCAACTATAACATATGATGGGACTAAGGACCCTACTATCTTTCTTAAGTCTTTTGGCAATATTTATAAGGAATGGGTCCAAACTAACACCTTTGTTACCACCAAAATCTTAGCCAAAACCTTTGTTGGTGATGCACTTGATTGGTACTACCAACTTCCTAGACATTCTATCTCACAACTAGAAAATTTAGCCAATGCTCTAATGAAGGAATTCCACCATGATGACCCTCCTAAAAATTACCTTGGCCATTTCATCAATGCCAAGCAACTTCCTAATTAATCAACTCACACTTTCATCAAACAATGGAAGTATCTAGCTCACAAAGTGGACCATAACATGAATGATGATACTATTTAACAACTATTTATCACTGATCTTAAAGTCCCCCTTCAATACAAAGTTTGAATCCTTTCCCCTAAAACTTTAGAAGAAGCCTTAGACCAAGTAAAAAGGCAAGAATTTTTTGACTCAATTTGAAACCCCTCAAACAACTATTATAGATCTTTTCCAATCATTTTCTCATTACATTGATTCATCCAAGCCTCCCCAACCTCAAAATGAAACATCCAATTCAATCAATTTTAACCCAACCCACCCTCCCTTAAGTCTAAAACAACTTAAGAATAAATTTCCACCCTTTAAACCCATGACCTTTGATCTTTACAAAACTCCTCCAAAATGGTACAATCTTAATAATTTTTATTGGTGGCATGATAATATAGGTCATTCTCATGAATCTTTTCTTGGTCCACATTTCAAAATTGATACTCTAACAAAAAAACACTATCAAGACTATCTTAAAGCCTCACAAATTTAATCTAAAGAATTAAAATCACATCAAAATCAACTACCTAATGAAAAAAAATTATCCCATACCTACACCTTATCCACTAATGTTTTTTCAAACCACAATTGATCCTTCTTCCTACACCAATAAGGAAAGGATAGCTAACATGAACAACTTTAAACATATTGTCTCATACATCAAAACTCAACCTCTTAGGTCACATGAACCAAAGGAGTGCCTAGTTCAAATTCCTACTCCAAAGCATATCATACATAGTCCTCTTTTACCTCCTTAACCTCCTTTACCTCTTCATACCTCTCCTACTCATCCTATCTCAAATTCAACATACTTAAAATATAATTAACCAACACATTTATATATCTCCAAATGCACCTACCAACCCAATGCAAATCATTCTAATGGTTCAATTTCACCTCACTCCACCTCACATGTTGGGGCATCTTGTGATACCCATACACATATCCCTTCAAACATTGGGGCATATTGAGATTCCCATCCCTACTTCCATTTACCCATTGTGACATCTTATGATGCCCACTATTATTCTACAATGCATAATAACAAAAAAAATAATCTTAAAGATATATTCCAAGACACATAGGTGTTTATTTCACATGCTTGTATTTAATAAAAATGTTAGCATAGATCTTACTTGTTATTTTGTGTCTCATGTTTTTTTTTTTTGGTTTTGTGCACTTCACTTATTTTAGTTTCACTTTAATAGCATCATTGTCACTTTTGGGTTCTTTTATTTTCTTGCACATTACATTTGGCATTTGTTTTCATTTTGGTTCTTATATATCTCTTTCATTTTTGTATTTTTATATCATTCTTTGCCTTAGGATATTTATGATTATTTTTCCCCCATTATTTAACATTCACCACATTGGTGTTCACTTTTTGAGTTATAGTGTAAGATGATGGATAAGACCAATATTTCCTCATAAATTACCACATTAAAACATCTTTAAATCACTTTTTAGGATGACTACTACTTTCATTGGTGCTTATGCTAGATCCATTGTAGGTTAGTATAGCTTTTCTATTGACATTACTATCATAGAATAGCCCCATCCCTTTCATAATACTATTTTACCTCCTTATAATCAGATAGAAACATATTCATCATTGTATCATCTATTACATAGATGGATCTCTTATGATCCCCATTTCCCCTTATTTCCTTTCATTTTAGGCTCACATCAGTCAATTTTGAGATTGCACACTTACTTTTGGGCAAGTCTAGGAGTCTTTAGACACCTTTGTCTTTAGGTTCTTTTCACTAGTGACTAAGTGTAATATTTCTTGTTTTTGTCACCTATTTCACTCATGTTTGGTTCTCTAAATCCATATGGAAGAGGAAGGATAGAAAAATCCAAAAGGACAAATCCAATTAATAAAAGAAATTAAAGTAAAAAATAATATTAAAAGTTAGATCACACCAAAAGACGTGATCTATATTTGGCACATCTCTTATTTTAGTCTAAGGTAAAACTCCATAGTTGGCCTCATGATAGATTCAAGGTCCATTGGGGTTTAGTAGGCTATTAGACTGAGGTAGGAGGTCTCATTATATCATATACTATCTAGTGCCACCTAATTTCTCACATAAGTACCTAATATTCATAGTGGATCAACAACCCTATAATGGGTCCTGAATAATAGGGAACACATTATGGGAATGTAGGTCCATTTTTAATTTTCATGCATATATCCTTCATGGGTTGATTTATGTACTTCACTTTTTAGCCAAAGCTTTGTGTTCATTATTCAAAGTGTCCTAAGTCCTTGGTGTTGATATTTTTTATCCTTTCTCACTTGCCTAATGTGTCTCATTCTTGCTAAGGATGTTCACACCACCCATGTGGCACCTCACATTCATTATTTACATCATATTTTCCTAATATTCCCCTTGTTGGATATTGATTTTAGTTGATCACATCCTTGATCACATTTACCTTATTACACCTCTTGGTTTATAGTTTGTGATTTGAATTTTAAGACCTTGGATAGGACCGAGCCTTCCTCATAAACACCCTTACACATTTTTATTTACCACACCTTCTCATGATCATATTAGTCATCTCGTTATGTGGTTGTGTTTTTTACATTGCATCTCAGAACAAGCACTAAGTTTAAGCTTTCATCCTTTAGACATTTTGAATATCATCTATCTATCATGTTCTTGTTTAATTTTTTTGGACTTCACTTATCATACATATGAAATTTTAGATTCTTTCATGTTTCTCTTTATGTAGGATTTCTTCATGTTTGTCTTACATATTGACTTATATTTCATTTTTAGTCATTCATGTTTTTCTTTATGTTTAATTCAACATGCATATATTACATGGATTTACTTTTCAATTTCTTACATATTTTTTTTAGAGTTTTCTTGCATTGATATTTCATTTTTCATTTATGTTTTACATGCTTCCCAACACGATTTAGTATGTTCTACATTATTTTTGTCCATATATGTTTTACATGGTTTCCAACATGATTTACTGTGTTTTAAAATCATTTGTCCTTCATTTGTCATAATTTTATCATTTACTACTTGATCTTTTGGTTCCAACCTGGGCTTAAAAATCATAATTTTCCAATTTTTTCTAAGTAATTCATTTCTACTTTGACCATTCTACATACGCACACATTGCTTCTATTGATAGTTTTGTATCCCTAGGGTTTCTCAAATGTAGGTATTTCATCCTCCACAATCAAGAATAGAATGTTTGTATACAATCATTTAGCATAAAAGTAAGTTAAGGTATGTATATGGTATTTTTAATTACTCTCATTTCATTTTATCATTAATTTTTGTATGTCATTTTTAGTTATCTCAGTTTTGTGTGTTGCTATGTTATTCCGAAGCAACATCCCCTATTATGCTCATGTGACATATGATGAGATTCATGTGGGGCATATGTATACACATAATTATTTTATTAAATTTATAACTTACTAACACTTTATATCTTACAAAAACTTATCATTTTCAATCTCTTTAAGTTCACACCTTAAAGGGTGGACCGGGAAAGGGGTGGGTAGACCATTGGTGATTCACAATATTATTTTGGCTTTGCATCATTCTTACCATTTTTACAACCACTTAATATCCACACAGCCTTCTCATATTTATTTCCCTAAGCCTTGTATCATCTCTTGCACCATCCTCTAGTCATTTTATGCCTTCATTCGTCCTTCCTAATCCTAAAACCCTTTTTGACAGTTTGCAATATGAAGTTGATTGGGTTGAATTAGTATTCTAATTAATACTTGTTATTATCAAGTAACAATACAGAGTCAACTAAGTAGACTTATTATTATAATTGATACTTTTTATTATCAACTAATAATATAAAGTTGATTGGGCTAACTCTATTGGCTAAACTTTTAGTAAGGTCTAGGATTATATCCACCTATATAAACACATCCATTTTGTCATTTCTAATATACAGATAAGAGAATAAGAATATAGATATATTGTGAATCTACTTATCCACCATTCTAATTGAGGAACATCTATTAGTGTTTCATAATTTTGTAGAGATATAGATATTGTCTTGTGGAGAAGTCTTTTAGATGCATTAATAGGTTGTGTAGCCTAGAGATGATTTATCCCTGTCATCTTTACATATCACAACAACCTCTTGTGAAAAACCTTGGCCTAGGGAGAGATTGAGGCTTGGTGGGTTCATCTTTAAAGGTAAGTATTCATAACTTTGTTCCTCCTTTTTAAGAGTAGATATATATGCATTTGCACGTTTGTTTTATGCATTAGGATTTTGTATACATTGATGTGAGTATATGTCTCCTATGCATGTTTGATTTTAATGTTTATTACCCCCACTTTGTGCCACAAGATTTGATGAGCACTAGAATAGAATTCACTTTACTTATTATTATTTTAGTGAATATGAAAACATAGGACCTAGTTAGGCTTATTACGTAGTTTTACTTGACTAGAGGCTTTGGAACCCTCCCTGGTGAATTTATTGTGGTAAGAGATCCCTTGGATAGGTTTAGCGGATCCATCTTGTTCAAGACCTTGGATATATAATGCATTTAGAATTAGAAGTGTAAGTAGGATTTATCTTCTCTGAGCTAGGATTGATTTATAGATCTACTACATTTCCCATTCCATACACATCCCACTAGTTATTGACAACAGGGTAATAGTGGTTACATATATTTAAATATAAACATTTACATGTTTGAAACTACCATATATTCTAAACAGCTGTGTGTGTGTGTGTGTGTGTGTGTGTGTGTGTGTGTGTAATGTACCCTAATAATGCCTCTGCTACCAATAGTTAAATCTTGATTATTCATAAAATCGAGACTAGATTTTGTGGGAACAATAAATGAGAATTCCTCCATAGGACACAAATTCATCCTCATGAACATAGACTAATGCACTCATTGGGTTATGGCTCAACAATTTAAAAATTATTTAACCAACATAATTCTTTAATTCCTGGAGGAGCACATCATCACATGGTTTGATATGCCTTATGTATTGGTATATGATAATGGACATGATTTCTCCTCATTGTAATTCTTGGAATGGGCACATGATAATGATGTAATCTTAAAATTATATTCTAATTATTATCCATAAGGAAATAGACTAGTTAAGTTTAATAATAGGAATTAAATAAACAAAATTAAGAAGATGCTAGAAAAAAATAATGGGAATTGGCATAACATCTTCAAATTTTCATTATGCGCTAATAAGACTAGAACTAAATAAACTTTAGGTACTACTCCTTACCACTTAATTTATGGCCAACACCATGTTTTAAATTTTAACTTGATGATTCTTACCTTAAAATTTATGATTGATTATTAGGGATAAAATGACTAGGTTGAGGCCCACCTCTTGAATCTTATTCACTTGGATGAAAAATGTGATGCATCCTTATTGCACTTTAGGAAAAACCAAGAGATTGTCAAACTTTGGTTTGAAAAATGATACAAATCAAAATCATTTTGGGTCTCATACCTAGTCCTTATGCGGGATAAGAATCATGAATATAAGGGGTAGCATATAAAATTTAATGCCTTATGGTTAGGGCCCTATTTGATTTCTAAAATCATGGGTAAGAATTTTCTACCTAAGGTGTCTAACTAGTGAGGGTGTCCCATTTCCCTTCAATGGGTTGTTCTTCAAACACTACTTCTAGGCATGAATTGACTTGGAACACCTTGTAAATAGTTTCTCATTTTTTTTTGCCTTGTTATTTTCTTTTCTTCATGCCCCTTATTTTAATTTAGGTTTGTTTTCCTCTCTCTTTATATGTTTGCTTTACTTTCAGTGATTGGTTCAATTATGTGTCATTGATTTTTGAGTTGAACCTATTATTTTGACCTGAGGGTTTCCTTTCTTTGTCAACATTTTATAAATGGGTGGCTTGTATGTAGGCAACACTAATGGATTTCCTATGTGTAAATGTGAAAATTCTTGTCTGGATGTTTGCATAAACTATTTTATTTTTCCTTGCATTTTTTAGAACATTGAGGGATAATGAATTGAATCAAAACAAAAGAATTTATAAATGCATATTTTATTCTGCAAAGACCCTCAAATGCACTAAATGATATATATGAAAATAAAAAATCTAGCATCTCTTTAATTCTGATTTTCCTTATTTGTCATAAGTCATAAGCTTTTTGATTCTTTCCTCGAACCCATGGATTGGTCCCCAAACCTCCATAGATAGAATTGTAAAATGTCTCTCAAAATAAGTTTGAGATAAAATTAGAAATTTTGAAATTATCCTCAAAATGGTGATCTTGTAATCCTCTACCATAGACTTTTTATCCTGGTTAGAAATGGAACAAGGCCTTAAGAAGGAACTAGAGGTGTCTCTATTGGGGATATGAAAACCTATATGGAAACAAATCAATACCCATGTCATTCCACCCTTGAGCTAAATTTTAAAATCTTCCCATCTTAGAATTTTTTATCATTTAGACAAATCTAATTTGTTATGTGTGCAAGCAAAAAAATTGATAAAAATCATATACCTCATACATCGATGGTCTGTAAGTAGAATCATAGCTTAGTATGTCATGTTTTGGAGTTGAATTTTGTGCCTTCACCTTTTCATGTTACCTTGGATGATTACCTGTAGCTAGTGCTTGTGTTTAGATGAGTACTTGAGATACAAAATTCTTGAGACACTTAGGAATATTTCCCAATAGGAATCACCATTTTTTGTTTCTTTCATGACATACCCCTTTTTGAGGTTGAAAATGTGGACCTATTTTTATTAGGTGATCTGAATGTTGTTACATATAGTCTAAGGGACCTTTCATATTTGAGGGTTTTCTTAGGAGTGGGATTTTGCATATTTATGAGTGGTTGAATTTGGTGAATGTTTGTGCTTACTACAAGATTCATGGCTAAATATTAATTTGAGATAATTTCAAATTTAAGCTATAGAATTAATTTTCATGTGCTAGTCTTGGTTTATTTTATCATTTAAATCATATTTCCTCAAAGAAGATAACTTGGGCTAGCTTTATTTTGATTACTAGTTTGGATACTATATAGTTTCTTTGAAAATCCTTCATTCATTAACCATGTAGTTGGATGTTTAAACTCATTTTATGAAAATGGATTGATTTATTAGCTCTTTAATTTTCTTGTATATTCTTTTGGCTAAGTATTTCAAGGTAAATATTTGTTTGTGACTCTTTGCCTTAGCTACCATGCATGACTGACTTTCCCATATTGGCTAGAGTTCTAATGTCATGTTGGGTCCTTTTTAAATAGAGTGTCTAGGTATAGGTTTCCCATAAGTTTCCCTTAGCCTAAGTTATTTATTTAGGTCCTTTATTTTACTTTCTCATGATTCTTTTGATCTTCCCTATATTTTTCCATGTGTCATTATCATATTATTCTAAATTTCTCAACCAATCCAAAAGAAATCTAATTAAAACTTCCCTTAGGCCCTAAGTCATACCACATGAAACAATCTTGATGACCTGACTTGATGGGGGATTAATTGAAATGCAATAATTAGATGGCCTTGAGGGCCTAAGAGATAACCTCATAATGATGTCCTAAGAACTTAGGGGCCCAAGATGATGGAGTACTCTAGCTAGATCAATAGTCCCATGGCCCTGAGGCCCTGAGAGGTCACCATGTGATGATGTCTTGGGAAACTAGGACCACAAAGATGAAATTGATAAAATAGCTAGCTAAAGGCCCGACTCACTAGAATGATGCCATAGGGCATCATCTTGTGTACCTAGGATATAGACACAACTAGATGAAATTTTGTCTTGTGTAACCTTGATGATTTTATCATTCTCTTGAGCTTAAATTTGATGGGCATATACCCATCACCAAATCGTAAACCCTAAGAATATGAACCAATAATGATGTGCCATGTGACACTTGAGGGCTTAAATTTGGTAGTCATCCTAAATATTAAAATTTTTTAAGGCCCAAGGATAATGCTTGGTCTAAAATTCCCATCTAGGATTGCATGGATTCAAATATTTAAATTTTATTAGATCTATTAAGTCTCAGTTTGAATTAGATTTTTGAAATACATCAAATTTCCCTTTTTAGGCCATTTCACCATAGATTTAGGTAAGTTGTATAACTAGTTTAGATTTTAATGGATTCTCTTCTTGAGCAATTTTATTCATTTCTACTTTGTTTTGGAATTAATGGCTAAATGTTCATATGGTTCCACTTTTTAGACTTATTCAATGTCATAAAAAGGGTGGATTATACATCATATTTAGATGCAGTTTCATTTAAAATGGATCCATTTCTATTAATTTTATGCACCTTTTCACTTGCATTTCAAGAAATTAATGGTTTAAATTTAAAATAATTAACCATTTTCATTTGAAATTTTAGGGTCATTTATTTTCAAAAACTTAGTCATTTTATTACAAAATTGTTGGCTATGAACTTTTAGATTTTCCTATAGATGCTTGGAGTATTTTTGATGCCATTTAGTTATATTTCATAACCCATAATGGTCCTAACCCATTTAAAAAGGCTTTTTAGCACTTAGTTGATTCTCTTAATTTCTCTTAGAGCCACATGTCAAATTTATGTTTCTTTGGGACTTAGTAGAATCTTCTAAAAAGTTCCTAGAGCCACATGACATATATTCACCACTCCATGAGACTTAATTTAAAATTAACTTGGAATTATTCAACTTTATATATCACTAAGATTCTACCAAGTGGCATGATCTTGGTGACCCATTACCTGAGGTAACTTTGTACATAGAAAAAAATTCTAGGTGAGTGCACAAGAAAAATGCTTCCAAGTGGCATGATCCTAGTGATCCATCACCCTTGGGAGGTTTATATAATATCAAAACACATTAGATTGTCTAAAGAGTGGGATGCACCCATGTATCAAGATCTCATAGCCCAAAAGCATCCTATAGATTGAACAAACAATTAATTGAGAAAGTGAATGAGATAATGCCAAGTGGCATAATCTCATCTTACCACAACCAAAGAATAGTCAGCCAATAGGGTGTGAAGAGAGGCCCAAAAGTATAGAAGTGGACTAGGTAGACAAATGGATGGGCATGGTCATCAAAACATCTTGAGGATTAAATCTGATGCCCATCTGGCCTATCATGGATGTCAAATCCAAGGTTCTACTATATTTTAAATATGGGTGCATATTCATGTAATGATTTTTTCCTAACCAACAAAGAGATACACAGGGAAAATTTAAACCAAGGGAAAGATTTTGGCGAGTGGGAAAATCTCAAGGTAATTGGTAGGTGATCAAGAATTGCTTTACATGGCATTTAGAACATGATCAAATAGTATCTATAACTAATAGAGTGAGGTAGAGTGGTTTTAGGGATAAAGTAATATCACACATGCTAGTGACTATGCTTAGTATATGACATGATCAAATGAGTTAGTGGAAGAAGAGGTTATCTTATTCTGAGCAGTGATTGCAATCCTAAACTAGGCCTAGCCTTGGCATGTGTATTTGAGTCTAACATGATTAGGAAGTCAAGGCACAATATTTCTTACAGCCGTATTTGAATTTTGAATCTTGGGAATAGGGTCCCTTATGTATATATTATCTTTTGAAATCCTTTCTTGAGGTTGTCTTATTGTAAATTAAAAACTACATTGTGAACCCAAACATTTTATTATTTATGCTTTCTATTACTTTCTAAGATAATCTCTCCCTTCCCTATTTTAGTTTTATTATAATAGAATTATTTTCTTACACTTGAAATATTGTATTCACCCAATACTATTAATCAAAATGTATATCTTTATATTTAAAAGGATGTTAAGAGTTTAAATCCATCTCCTGTGCATGTATATGGTGGTCATATTCTTTTCCTCTTATCTATTTAGCTTCCTAGGCTATCTCACCATCCTTAGGTTGAATGTATGTTAAGTCTAGCTCAACCAAATACTAGTTTTGGTGGGAGTGCTTAATTAGATATTATAAGAACATCTTCAATATCAATATGATTTTTATCCCTTTATCCCTTATCTTTTCCATTTTGTTTGTGATGATGAGTTAATCTAAGTTGAAAGCAATCTTAATATGCATGCTAATCTTGGTTTCTTAGCTTTATTTATCACTCTTTAAGTAATGTTGAATTTATACATGTAATAAATCTACTTGGAAATTATTTATTTAACTATTATGGTTAAATTAAGGAACTATGATTTCTATTTGAGGCTAGAACCTATATGTATTGTCCAATAAACTTCTAGCCTCTATTTAAATGTCTAAGATAGACATATCAAGAGAGACTTAGTTTGTAAAAAGGTTCATTGCATGGAATGGTTACACATCAACTTGTTGAGGGAATGTCAACATACCAAGACCTGTTATATTTAGACCTTAGGGAAGAATTTTATTCATGGTATCTCCTTCCTTTCAAGAGAGGTAGAGCCTTAAAAAAACCCTACCTAATTATTATTGTGTCAAAAACATATTCAGCAAATGTTATATCATGATATGGTCACTTTACATTATCATTTTGAGCTCATATATGTACTTGCACATGTCTTTAGCCATAATTATATCTTTTATAATGTACTAGATATGTTATGTAGTTAACATTTTTTCTAACACATAAATCCAAGGACTAGTATGTTATGTTTATGCTGGCTACCTATGCATTTATTTAGGTACTTCCTTGAGTTTTTAATCTTATTATTGTCTTGTTTATTTAAACATTTGAATATTATCCATTGTTTTATGGCCCACATGACTTTGTCTACACCTTTGACATTTGAATATGTCATTGCTTTTTGTATATTGAGATTTGAATTTGTCATTCCTAATTTTATGGACATTTAACTAAGTCATGTCCCTTTGATTGTGTGGCATTTGAACATTCCCCTTGTTTGAGGTATCCTTGGACCATTATCTCTTGATTTAATTTTTGAGTGATCTTGTGTGTGTACTTGATTGATTATTGAGATTTTATTTTTACTATATATTATTTTTCATATCTACATCATGCATCTTAGGTCTTGGTGTGATTATATTCTTCATGCTTCAATGATATATCTACCTAGACATGTTTTTTCTATATGCTACATGGTACATTCATAGTTTACATGGTTATATTATCCTTATGATGAAAAAAAACTACCAAATTATACTTCCATCAGCTTAAAATGGGGGGCATATCAATGGGGCATGTTAGGGAGGCATGAATTTCACATTAATTTACAAATTCAAATTCAGTGGGGGCATGATTTGGAAACATGTTTTCCATATTAGCATTTACAACAACTCTCAAATTTAGATTGTAGTGGGGGGCAAGTTTTGGATACATGTTCTCCACACTTATACTAGTTTTAATTTCAAATTATAGTGGGATCGTGTTTTGGAAACATTTTCTCCACATTTACTTTCAAATTAGCCTTTTGCACAATTATATGATTCATATACAAATTTGTCATATGATTCATATACAAATTTGTCAAAGAGTTATATAAATTGGTGCTATTATAAATCAAATTTTCACCCTTTGAAAGGTAGTTCAATCCTTTCAAAATTTATGTAACATGGAAACACCTCAATGTTATGTGTACCTTATTGGAGAGGAGAATCTCTAGGCTAAAGGGTTAGCTCCCCTTATGAATAACTTAGGGTCAAACACTAATCTACCCCTTGATAAGAAAAGGGAGATAAACCTACTCTAATGGGGTGATGCACCAAATATTATTTGAACACTACCAACTAGATGAGAATGTACTTCAAACATGAGACTAACTTGCACATGACACTACACCAAATCTTCCTTTCTACATCAATGTTTCTCATGAAGGTTGTGAAGAATGCTTGGGTTAGGAAGGCTAGTCATGAGATGATGGATTGAAAATAATGAAAATACTACTCACTAAACCTTTCACACTCCATTTGGACACTTCAAGATACTTGCAAATAGGATTCCAAACTGAACATTAGTGCTAGACAAGGATAAACATGACAAGGAAGAAAGACTATCACTTAACAAGATCAACTAATCAAACTTGCATATTGAAACCAGTCCATGAAGATGATAAAAATAGATTATTCTCATTGATCAAAGGTTGAAAATGGGTAGGTATTTTTCATACCCAGGTGAAGGATACCAACTTAGCCTATCTAGTCTAAATATATAGAGAAATGTGAGAGAAGAAGGGTGTAGGAGAGAGATAGATGACAAACATCCAAAAGAGAGTTAAAAAAATAAAGGAGTTTGAAACTATACCATCAGGTCTTCAAGGAAAATTTATACTCTTTTAAAGATGCTCTTTTTCTCCAAGTGGTGTGGAAGTTTCAAACCTTGCGTGACACCTTGCCTAGTTCTCTCCAAAACTTCACTTTGCCTTGGATTGTAGAATGACAAGTGGAAATTTTAATGGTTAGGTCATGTTGAGTTACATATTTATTCTCTTTTTTACACCCTTCAACTGATGTCTAAAGTTTTCCTTTGACACATCACTTTATTCTCTTGATTTTTTTCTTGAAGTCTCTTTGTCTTACTAGGCTAATTTTGCTTACAAGTGTCAACACTTGAATTCATCTTTCCCAATTAGTTATATCTCCATGAATGACCTATTAATATCATATAAAACCTATAAATAGTAATTTATAGGTCTCAAACTACCCCTAATAACTCATGTTGCAATAAAATCTGTCATTTGGCCTCATTCATCATAGCCCTAAAAACGTGTTAACCTCCTTGTGTAGAACAATGTACGAAGGATCTTGAAAAATTGAGCACATTTTTTAGGAACAAATATTAATTAAATATTCATGTCAAATTTCATGTCCATAATATTATTATAAGTTCCTTTTTCTTCCTTTCTCTCTCCTCAATCAAGGCTCAATTAGGCCTCCTTACCTAAAAAGCCTAATTTTCTACTCCATATCTCTCCCAGGCATGTGAAATAACTCAAAATCATGTGATTAACTTTACCTATCCTATCACAAACTTCCATGCCAAATTTGATGCCCTAATACCCTATGGAAGTGTGAGAACCATGAAATGGCCTTGAAACCAACTCTTATTTTAGGCCTATTTGAGAAAAATAAAGTTTTTTCGATCACTTTTAGGATGTCCTATGGTGAATTTTTGTATTGAATATATCAAATACATCGCAAGTGACCTCTCCCAACAATTTTAAATTGTCTAATATTTCAAAAATACTATAAAACACCAAAAACCTTTCAAAGCAATGCATTTATTATAGTTTTTATAATTGCAAGTACATATTAAGTACACCTAGAGAATATATTTGGAGTCTTAAAAATTTTCTATATTTTTTAGGATAATATCAAGTCATATCATGCACTTTAGGAGCTCATTTCTCTCAACTAGTCTTTACAGAGGGTTTAAACCTACTTTGGTTCTTAGTGATTATTCATAAACCCTAGTCCATTAATTACTAAACCAATGACACCAAATTCAAGTTTACTATCCCTCTCAACTATCGACAAGTTATAATATTCCTATGCTTCTTGACCGTACATTTGTGAGTGCAATAAATTGACTCCCAGGTTCAAAACAAGCCATTAGAGAAGGGTTAATAGTCTTAAGCTTTGTTCATGAAGGTTTAAAACATAATCTATAAACTGATGCCACAATAATAAAGTTTGAACACATATTTATCATCGTTGAAGTCCATTTTATTCCATGCATAGGGTCATGGCATCACCAAGCAAGAGAATACAGGTCTTTGGAATGTAGTCACCCATTAGAAGAGCTCGAGATGGGCTTGAGAGTCTAAATAGAACTTTTATTCCTTTTAATATGTTTGGATAGGTCTTATATGACTTTTGAGAACATTTTAAATTCATAATTTCACTTATACTCTCATGTCACCTTTGTAAAATCGCCCTTCTTATGACTATAATATAGGTCTACCAATGTATGTTAGACTTACCAGGAGTAGGCATAATCTTCAATATTTGCCTCAATTTAGTTAGGTGTGAGTATTATGAAACCATATTATCATAGATATCATATTAATATAGACTTTTAATCCCTCCATATGCCTCTATATTTCTCAAGACAAGTAGCCCTTTGTAATTGATCAGGCAGACATGGTTGTAGGCCCCATTGGCTATGTGGGCAAGGTTTAATGAGTCAATTCAGTCATATTATCGATTCCAAGGATACTATGGAGATAATATTACCATGAAACCATAAATAAATTATATACCTTTATTTAATCCTCTCACAGGCCTTCAAATCTTTCAAACTAAAAAAAATCTCTCATGAGGGCAAGCAGGCCTATAGACATCAATCTGATTGCATATGATAGGGTTTAAGTTATGATTTTATCATCCTTATCATATTTTTTTCAATTATTCATGACTTCAAAAGGTTTCATATTTTGTACATTCACATAATCTATAATTCCATGTTTTAAAAATACACTCTATTATCTCTTCAACTTAAAGCTAGCCTGCTTTTTCTAGCAAACTATAGGAGGTTATGTGTTTAAATTCACTTTGGGATTTAGGACATGTATAGACATCATTAGGAACCTCATTAATATATCAATAACTTTGTCATGCTATTGATATTTTAAGACCATATCAATTTCTCAAAACCCTATATGTCATAAACACACACTATTCAAGACTGCCTTCTCAAAAGGTGGTTGTAAGTGATCATTAGGAAAGGGTATGATCATGTGGTCTTGAGCTTAGATTTCTCAAATTAACCATGACACATTAATAATATCCATTTTTTTTTTAATATCTTTCTCATTTTTCCACAAGTCTAATTGACTTTTCATATCATTTTACAACTTTTGCTTCTCTTATATTTGTACACAGAACTGTGTATGAACACCAAAGCTTATAGACTGTTTCTCATCTAACCTTCATTGTTTTTCAATCACTTAGATGCTTCCTTGAATTTTACCTCATTTATCATTTTCAATAAGTCATATGTTATAATTATGACTAGTTCTTCCTTCCATGGAAATTAATTATAGTCCAAAATGAGGACCTATAGGTCTGTCACATGTAGGTCTTCATTTTACTTGTATAGGCTACAAAGATAACCTATTAAGTCATTTTAAAAGTTTATTCTTGTTTAAAATATTTTATGATTATTTATCATCTCTAAATAATCCTACAACTCTTGACCAAAAATTTTATCACTTAAAACTTTTACATTCACATATACGGACTATGTATATAATCATCTCATGTTTAAGGCATATACATGGAAATTAGAGCTTCTTCACTAATCAATGTTACTTGATGGTCTTAAATAGGATTATTTAGTTTCAAATTAATGTGTATGAGTCTATCACACACTTCTCCCTATATTGAACACTTCATAAAGAAAACCTAAACCTCATGAACACTCACCTATAGGTTTTTAGACCTATGGGTGGTTAGAGCATGTTTCAACTTTGTTTGGGAGTACAAATTGATATTAATTATCATTAATTAGACTTATAAACTTATCAATACCATCCTCCTATGATATTATTGATTTATTATTTCCATTTGTTCTAGGTTTTTCACTCATGCTTGTAGAAAACCTTAAGTGTATTGTACCCTATTTCCAAGAACAAGAACATGATATCTCTTGAAAGGATCATCTACAAGAGATGATTATAAATAAAAGGGCACATAAACCATGTAATATTGAGGGTTTTTCATTAATATTGACTCATTTCAAAAATTATGATAATGATAAACATCTCAAATAAACCAAAATAGACTTGAACTAGGATGATATGCCACATACTTAAGACACATTTATCATTTGAAGAGAACCCCTCATGAAGTTTAATTTATTGATGAAACCACCATGAAAGGAGTAATGTTTTCATCTAAAAATACTCCACAAAACCTTTCTCCTCCAATGAATTTTGGCATGAAGAAATAAGAGCAAAACCAGAGACTGCTTGAATGGACAAGTTATAGTGACATCTTATCACTCTTAGTTGTTTTTCATAAATAATATGGGTTTAATATTAAAATTATTGCCACAAAATTAATCCTATTATGACCCCCTCCTCTATAAATAATTTTAGGACTCAACTCTCTCTACTATGTTCATACCATCCACTTGAATTTTTCCCTTGTAAGCTTGTGAAGAGAGCGATGGAGGTTTTCAATTAACATTTTAAATTTTAGGACCTAACCCTAAAAAAACATGTATTTCAATTTTATAAGTTTAGAGAACACTTTGAAAATGTCTTTTTCCTGAAGATGAGTTCACAAGTCCATATAAGTACCGAATACCCCCTTTAAAGTATTAGAAAACAAGATTTTGACCAATTTTTGACTTAATGGCATATGTGGTAGTTATGTAAATTCTCCAAGGTCATTTTAAAGTGTCTTGTATGTACTATTCATTTTGGTTAGATTTGGCACACATGAAATTTAGCAAAAATCACCTTTTTCTTAATAAAAGCCTACCTTAAAGTCCACAAAAGAACCTTAATGTTTCTAAATCAACATGAAATATTATTAGAAGGTGATTAATACATGAAATGAGATTAAATGACACAAAGTACCTATGATATCAATTTACTAATTTTCATTTCAGCATGATAATACTAGACCACTACAAGACCACTATAAGACATTACCTTAATTTATCCAAAATTACCTTAAACAATGATGATAAGGTTTTACGAAGACTTTTTGAGGGATATTAAGGAATGACATATCTATGAACAAGGTTATAAAAACATTACACTAAATTTTTCACCTATAGGGGTTGACATTTTGAACTTGGGGGTCAAAATTGGTTAATAAATTAGTGATTCATAGGGGTAAGATCCCTATTATGCTAAATAGACTAGTATCCTTGTCCTTCCACTGGAAATGGATTCATTTTTACTCATATTTGGAGCTCACAAAACCTTTACCATGGAAATACAAGTTTATTTAACCTCCAAACACACAAAAATAAGTATTACACACATAAAGCAAACAAAACACACACACACACACACACACACACACACACACACACACACACACACACACACACACACACACACACACACACACACACACACACACACACACACACAGAGAGAGAGAGAGAGAGAGAGAGAGACACATGTGCTATAAAGAACTTAGAGAACACAACAAACAACATGAGTAAACTAGCTATATAGAACTAACCTAAAAACAAGTTCTTCCTTCTGGATCAAATGGGAATCATGTAAAATTTTTGGCTCTATGATGTGGCAAATGGCATGAGGAAAGATACCTATGGACTTTTCTCTTTTTGTCTTCATCCTCTTCATGATTATAACTCCTCTTGGCATGAACTCAAGTGAAGTGATAAGAGAAAACTAATCCCCTATGAATATGAACTCATAATATGGATCAAAATCCTTTTCATGATTCCTCTTGATGCTTATGCCTATCTCAAACATGACCATCTCTTGGTTCATAGGAGAAACATCAAACTTATCTTCTAGGAATCGTATGACATGAGGTACTTGATCTTGAATGATTTCATGGGGATCATCAATTTTTTTCTCATGTAATATGGAAGCCTTAATATGATATTTAATCTATCCAAAATTAACTATAGGCCTTTTAAGAGCTTCAAACTCATTCAATATGTCTGGGTAATTTTTCCAAATATCTTCATCCTTCTTTTGACATCCTTCTTGAAGAGATACAACATGAATCACATCCTTAGAGAGTTCTTCTATTGTTGCACTAGTTTGATTAGTTTACATTTATTCCTCATCAATCTACTCTTGTTATCCTATAGGTACCAAATTATCAATACCCTCATATTATTTTAACATATGTAAATAGGTCTACCACGTGTCTTTCAAATCTCCTTGAACCTTCTCATTTTATTCAATAAGGTCAGTCAACATAATGTCTTTCTCAAGAGCCTTTTCTTTCACATCTTCACCAACTTCTTCTTTGATCAAGGTAGAAGCTTTAACACTCTTATCAAAGGAAGATGTAACATCATCAAGATCACTCTTTTCTTCATTTTTGAAGATTGATTTGTGTCTATTTTCACCAAATAAAGTACTAATGGTGAATTCTTCATCATATACACTTTCATTGTCTTCTTCACATTCTATTTGAATCACACTTGTAGCTACAATCTATTCTTCATTTATTTCCCATAGGATAGGTTCCTCTTCAATAAGGGATGTGGTGGGAGGGTGATGGTCATGTTCATGATTTAGAAAGGGAGTATGAGGTATGGTGGATGGATCATGAATGGGATTGGGAATGGAATGTGTACTTTTACAACTTGAAACCTTAGGAATGGTTGACTCTTGAAGGAATTCTTAGAGAGATTAAAAAAAATTAATTTGTGTTGAGTGTCCCATTTTCTTCAACAACCACCTTATCTTTCTCATGGACTTCTTGAGGCTCTTCAATAGTTGCAAATTGATTTTAAATCTTATCAACTAGAGCCTCCTTATTATTTTGAAAAAAATCTTAGATAGACCTCCAAGATTGAAAACATATAGTTTCTTGGGAAGAGGGAATGGAGATTGAATGGGCATAAGGCTTTATTTGACTTCAACATCTTTATTCTATTTATCTTAATCCTTATTTATCTACAAATACAACTCTTAAATTTGTTTGTTTATACTCTCTTGTAATAGATTTTCTTAAAGGTAATTAGTGGCCCTATGAAGATAGGGAACACAAGAAAACTGATATGATATACAAAAGGACTCTTAAGGAGGGATGGGAGAGGATTTCATGGGTTCAAATTCTTCTTTGACTTCAACTCCCCAATATATACTTATCTCACCTTGCTTACTCCATTATTTCACCACTTGATTCCATCTTGGAGTCTTAAAAGACTTCTTGGGGGGTTCTTGATGAAGAGATGTGGAATCTTGTGTCTCAACAATAGTCTCCTTCTTCTTTTGAAGTCTCTCTTGAATTGAATTTCAATAAGGGAAGGTTTGAGGAGTATATGAAATATTTAAGACACTTTTAAGCTCACTTGGAAAGGTGTCTTAGTTAAGAATGGGTGGCATATATGAGGGTTGAGGTGGTGTGTATGAAGACACATAGGGATGATGGATTTGGACCTTCTATTATTCATGAACTCTTAGAATATCTTTTATGTTTTGCATGAGACCACTTAAATCCAACATCTCACTTGAGAGACTTTGTCAATTTCACTTCTAAATAGGTGTCCATTCTTCCTTCATTGATTGAAATGAGTCTCTCAAATTATGAATGAGATAACTAAGAATATCTTGACCACATTCCATTTATGTTTTAAGCCCTATCATGTACCTCTCATATCTAAAAAGAGTTTGCTTCAAACTTGAAACAAACTGATTTGAGAAGTGACTATGTTAGCTAGTAACATCTTAAACTTGAGAAGGCTGATCATAGGAATGATATGATTCATGACAATGTTGATAAGGATCATAGGACTAATATGGACCATAGTGAGGTTGATAAATCTCATCATAGGACTGATATGTAATATTATAGGCTTGATTAGCTTCACCAACTTGCATGAAATTAAACTCTACTTCAAACTTAGCCATAATAACCTCATCAAGACACTGAAATGAATCACACCTTACTTTGAATAAGTGACTAGGATACTAGAACAATATGATCATGCATGAAATTTTCATTGATATTTTTAATGCCTCCAAAGGCTTATATGTAGAAAAATAACAAAAAAAATCCTTACACAACTTTGGACCTTAGTCCCACCATGCATGACAAAGTAGTTATCAATCAAATTTACACCCTTTTGAAGGTATTTCAAGCCTTCTAAATTTTATGTAAAATAGAAACAACTCAAGGTTGTGGGTACCCTATTGGAGAGGTGAATATCTAGGTTAAAGGGCTAGTTCCCCTTGATAAATCACTTAGGCTCAAACACTAATCTACCACTTGTTAGAAAAAGGGAGAAAAACATACTCTAATTGGGTGATGCACCAAATATTATTTTACCACTACAAGCTAGCTGAAAATGCATCTCAAACATCAGACTAAAATACACATGACACTACTCCAAATGTTCCTTTCTACATCAATGTTTCTCATGAAGGTTGTGGATAATGCTTGGTCTAGGAGGACTAATCAAGATGTCATGGATTGACACTAATGAAAAAATAGATAATTAAACCTTTCACACTCTATTTGTAAACATCAAGAGACATGCAAAAAGGACTCCAAATTAAACATGAATGTTAAATAAGGATAAGCATGCCAAGGAAGCAAGACTATCACTTAGCAAGGTCAACTAGTCAAACATGTTTATTGAAACTAGTACATGAAGAAGGTAAAACTAGGTTATTCTCATTTATCAAAGGATGCAAATGGGTAAGGATTCATCATACCTAGGTGGAAGATACAAAATTAGCCTATATAGGGTCAATATTTAGATAAATTTGAGAAAAGAATAAGAAGGGTGCAGGAGAGAGATAGATGACAAGTGTCCAAAAGAGAGTTATAAAAATAAAGGAGTTTGAAACTACCCCATCGGGTCTTCAAGGATAAGTGTTAGTCTTCTGAAGATGCTCTTCTACTCCAAGTGGCATGGAAGTTTCAAACCATACTTGACACGTTTCCTAGTTCTCTAAAACTTCCCTTTGCATTAGATTTTGGAATGACAAGTGGCCTTTTTATGGTTAGGTAATGTTGAGTTACACCTTTGTTTTCCTCTTGAAACCTTTCAACTAATGTCTAAAGGTTCCCTTTGAAACTATTTTAGCTTAGAATTTCACCCTTGAGGGAGCTGTTTTTAGGCTCTCTCACTCCCAACTACAATATTGGAGCAACCTCAGGTTGTGGGTATCCTATAGTGAGGTTGAACCTTCAGAAAAGACTGGCTTCCTCTTGGTAAATCAAATAAACTAATTTTTTTACTTGGAAGAGAGGTAGAGAGGGGTATAGGGAAACTAAGAGAGCTAAATGGGTGATACACCAAATTTATTGACACTCACATAAGCATGAAATAAACACTAATTCAGCATAAGATAATTATTTCTCACATAACCTCACAAACTAGTTAATTTGCATAAGTGTTTCATAAACTAGGCTCACCAAACAATACATGAAGCAAAGATGAATTTAAAAATTCACACCAAGCATCCATTAATGGTATAAAGAGCTCAATTTCAGACCCAAAACTAGCTTGAAAACACCTTAAAATAGGCAAGAAAGAAGGATAATGGACATAGAATAACACTTCTTCACAAGGCCATCATGCAAAAGCTTGCTAAGCACAATTTAGAGGCAAAAGATAGGTAAAAATTAATCTTTATTTCTTCAAAAGGTATTTCTTACAAATTTTGATAGGGTTTATCCTTGTCAAATGAGGATATATGTTTTTTATGGAGGAGAAAATGGAGATATAGGAATAAAGGGGAAGAGAAAGGAGAAGAGGCAAGCAAACAAAATTCAATAAATGAGATCCAACCACCCTCCATGAATTTTCACCCACATTTGGGATAATTAGAACTAATCATTCTTCAACAAATTAACAACCATTAGCTACAATATTCTTCAAGCCCTCTCATTGGTTGGGAAACACACTAGAAGATAATAACTTGTTGATGATGATGATGTCATGATCCACTAAAAAATAAAAATTCCAAGAACGTCTTTAATGCCCGAGCTACCTTTTCTAATCACCTGATCTTCATCTTTCACTTTCATGCCATCCTTCACTTGTCTTGCATGTATAAGGACAAAAATTCTCATAGCTTTGAATCTAGATTGAGCCATGTTGCCTCTGAGTTGAGCGGCTATTTGTCAGAGATGATGTCCATGTTGAAGGATGAGATCATCTCCATTAATTGCATATACCAGCTCCTACTTTGAAACTTGGGCCAAATTCTTTATATAGATAGAAAATCTATCTAAAGACATTGGTTTTCCTATATTCATTTATATCGATACAATTCTATAGACTGCATAGCTTCTTTTAATCTTTTTAAATACCAATGACTACTTGCATGGGTTCATATTTTGATGTTTTTGGGCCCATCATCAATTTCTTCAAACTTTTATTTTCAGCCACTTCTTCGAACTACTTGCTTGCAGACAATTCTCCCAAAAAAATTAACATTTTGGGCCATTATCTGATGAATTTTATTTGTTTTGGGTAATAATTTTTTGGGATTTTGTTTCGGCCTTTTTTCCAAAAGAATTTCTCTTGGAATTTTCTCTAGCTTATTCATTCAGAAGAATTTATTTGGATTTTTTTCCCAAAAGAATTTCTTTGAATTTTCTTTAGGCTTTTCATTCAAAACTTAGTTTTTGCGAATAATTATCCCAAAATAATTCATTCCTTTTATTTCAGATAATTTGTCTGTGGCTTATTGCTTCGGCACTTTTGCCTTGAAAGAATTCATTCAAACTTCCCTCCCGAAATAAATTCTTTTGACCTTTTGCCTTGAACAATTCCTTTGGACGTTTGAAAATAATCCTTCAACCTCTTTGAAAATGGTCTTTGGAAACCTTGATTTGGGTGACATCTTGAAATAAAATTACCCCTTATAAATCTTGAAGTGGACCATTTTCATGAGAAACATACCCTTTGGGAAAAGTGCTAAGGTCCATTTGCTTCAAAAGTGCCCTTTAGAACCTTGAAAAGCATCCTTCAGATTTTGGAAGTGGACCATTTGGAAAGGACACTTTGCTAGAAAATTACCCTTCAAAAAACTTGAAATGGACACTTTCCTAAGAAAATAAGTCTTCAGAACTTTTCTTTCGAACAAATTGTCCAAAAGAATTCCAACACTTAGTGGGAAATAAAACCCCTGAGAGATATGAACACTTAGCTAAAAGAAATACTTCTTTGGTAAAACTATGCAAACAATTTTCCCAAAAGAAACTTGAAACTTAATAAAAGGCCCGAGAGAAAAGAAACACTTAGTCCCCACAAAGTGTAAAATAATGAACAAGTAAAGACGTAACTGAATAAAAGATTTTGCACTTAGGTTTTTGGCTTGTAGGCTTATCCTTGAACACTGCTATTGGATCCTTGAAAACCTACTTGGATCCTCTCTATTTGTAAATTTTGGATCCATTTCTAAGCCTTGTATGTGGGCTAAAATGGCCAACATCTTTGGTAGATCACAGGGGTTGCATGCCTATCTATGTAAGACAACCTAGACGATGTTGCCTCATCTAATCCATCCATTAGGCATGGATTCAAGTCACTTTTTCATAAAAATGGAACCTCTTCTTGAAGAAAAAGGACAAAATAAATAAAACAAAAAAAGGCAAGTGCACGCAGGCCCTTGAAAATAAAACAACTAACCTACTAAATAAATGTGCACAAAGGCACTTAGAGGAAAGCATAAAACCTATCCTAATATATACAAAGTTTTAATTTACAAGCATCTCCATTCTAGATCAAATGAGAAACTATGAGTATTATTCACTTGTAAAAATCCAATATGAAAAATACCTTACTTTGGAGGTACCAAAATTGGTGAACCAAGAAACTTTATGGTCAATCCTTTTAATGTGCTCTTTAATGGATAGAATGGAACAAACATGTCTCCGATGTAGACATATTAGTTCATGTCCTCCAAACTTGGTTCATGTTGGACTATAGTGGCTTTTGAAATATTCTCATTTGGTGGCTCAATTTTGTGCTGTAAATCAAGCACAACATGTGATGTCTCCTTTGAACTAGTGCTTACTTGACTATTTAGACTTAAGCAAAAAAGTTCTAAGTCATCCCAAAAAGAAGCTTCCTCTTGGTCATTTGAGATAATGCCCACTTTAACTCTATATTTGCTTTGTTTTATTTGAAAGGAGCCATATGGTAGTTCATCAATCCACCTAAGGCCCAACATGTCAAATTTATTTAGCTATGGATCTGACCATCCCCCCTCATTCTTAAAGACATCAATATTGCCTTCAGTGGACAATTCATCTTGAGATTGGTCAGCTTCTTCAACTTGATTGGTGAGTTCATATTCATACTCTAGAGGAGGCATAAACTAGTTTATAACCTCTACCTGATCCATGAAGTCATGGTACAGTTGTTTCCATACTTCATTTTGATCCTTTTGATCACTCATGACCTCTCCAACATGATTGGCTAACTGATTGACTATGTCAATCTCTGCACCTTGGTCATCTTCATCTACAACCACACCAAATGAAAGCTCTTGGGACAAAACAAAATCCTCTTTAATCTTAGCTACAATATGAATACACACCTTTTTAATTATGAATGCATCATTACTACCTTTAGGATCTAATTAATTAATGTCAAAGCCATGCCACAATAGTTATTCTAAACCTGATTTCTCCTCCCTATTATGGAGTGGACTGGCTATCATGATATTCTCATCATAGACACTTGTGTTGTCCTCTTCAGGCTCAAATTTGAATATAAACTCCTAATTCTCTTGAATTGGCTCTTAGATTACCATAATTGACACCTCTTCCTTCTTCTTCATGCCCTTTTGAACCAGTTTCCATGATGGAAATGTGTAGGGAACAACCACCTTTTCTTCTTTTTGAATAGGTATAGGAGGGGGTGGTTTCACAAGAGAGGACATGACATAATCAAGGGTAAAGGTGTAAGAGAAAACCCATGGTGGGATGGTTTCAAAATCTTGAGTGGGAATGGACGTAGGGGGAGGAGAGGAAAAACTTATTGGTTTGGGTTTGACATACTCATCCTCCAAATGAGTTAACATATCCTCTATTGAGAGTATCCATTCCTTCATCTCTTGATTCTCAACGTATGGATAGTCACCTTTTTTACTGGATACCCACACACTCCAAAACTTATGCAATAAGCTCCATATCCCCTCCATAGCATGAATGGGGAATTCTTGTCTAATTCCAACCTCCTTATTGATTTTCATGATTATTCTCCCTTGGTCGAGTATTTCTTCTTTGATTCTTGACAAGAATGGAACTTGAAAATGTTGACTAGGGGGGATGATTTAAAACCCTTGGAGGTTGAGATTGAAGCTCTTAAAGGAGATAAGACACATAGGGATGATTACACATAGTCTGCTAATCTTTGTAAGATATCAACACACTTTTTTAATCTTGGACAATGCTTCTCAACATCACCTTGTTCTCCCTCTCACAAACTCCCCATTGTTCATCCTCACAAATTAACCACCTATTCTTGACCAACTAAAGATAAGTCCTTGCATCTTGTAGAACATGAATATGGATGATTGATGAAAGTTCTAAACCTATACCAATCTCCCTTATCAACTCAATATAATCTGATAATGCTAACTTGAATCCTGACAAGGATGTAATAAGATAAACATAGTCTTAACAAGGGGAATTAAAGGACTAATTTGAATGCAAAAGAGGCTGATCTTGGTCATACATAGGAGTGGGAAGGGGGCAAAGGCCATGATAGGTTTGGTAGGTTTTTTGAAGGCCACTTGGGGGGAACACATAAACATTATTAGCTTGATAAGTGTGATACTGAGGTAGAGAATAAGTATGTTAATCAAAAGATGATTGCTTGAACATACTAGATAATGATGATTAGGCACTTAGGCTATTTAAACCAACTGATAGATGTTTGGAGTCATCATTGATGTTTTATAAATGAGTCTAAAGGTTGATATGTAGAAGAATAACACCAAAAATCCTTCTGCTATTTTGGACCTTGGTCCCATTAGGCATGCCAAAAACTATTGTAGCGTAGAATTTCACCCTTATGGGAGAGTGTTTTAGGCTCTCTCACTCCCGGCTAAAATATTGGAGCAACCTTAGGTTGTGAGTATCCTATAGTGAGGTTGAACCTCTGGAGAAGGCCGACTTCCTTTTGGTAGATCACCTAAACTAATGTTTATGCTTGGAAAAGAGGTAGAGAGGGGATATAGGGTAACTAAGAGAGATAAATGGATGATACACCAAATTTATTGACACTTACATAAGCATGAAATAAACACTAATTTAGCATAAGATAATTCTTGCTCACACAAACTCACAAACTAATTAATTTACATGTGTTTCATAAACTAGGCTCACCAAACAATACATGAAGCAAAGAGGAATTTCAAAATTCACACCAAGCATCCATTAATGGAAGAAAGAGCTCAAGTTCAGAAATATAACTAACTTGAAAACATCTAAAAATAGGCAATAAATAAGGACAATGGACATGGAGGAACACTTTTTCACAAGGCCATCATGCACAAGCTTGCTAAGAATAATTTAGAGGCAAGAGATAAGTAAAAATTGATCTTTATTCCTTCAAAAGGTCTTTCTTACAAATCTTGATAGGGTTTCTCCTTTTCAAATGAGGATATCTTTTTTTATGGGTGAGAAAATGGAGATATATGAAAAAAGGGGAAGAGAAAGGAAAACAGACAAGTAAACAGAATTCAATAAATGAGATCCAACCACCCTCCATGAATTCTCACCCACATTTAGGTTAATTAGAACTAATCCTTCTTCAAAAAATTAACCATCATTAGCTCCAATAGTCTTCAAGCCCACCCATTGGTTGAGAAACACACTAGAAGACAAGAACTTGTTGAGGATGATGATGTCATGATCCACTAAAAAAGGAAAAGTCCAAGAATGTCTTTAATGCTTGAGCTGCCTTTTCTAATTAATTGATTTTCATCTTTCACTTCTACGCTATCCTTCACTTGTCTTGCACGTATAAGGACAAAAAACCCCATAACTTTTAATTTGGACTGAACCATGATGCCTCTAAGTTGAGTAGCTATTTTTTGGAGATGATGGCTATGTCAAAGGATGAGAGCCTCTTTATTAATTGCATACACCAAATCCTACTTTGAAACTTGGGCCAAATCTTTTCTATAAATGAAAAACCAAGCTAAGGACATTGGTTTTCTTGTATCCATTTATGTCGATACAAGTCTATAGATTACGTAGCTTCTTTTGATATTTTTAAATGTCAATGGCCACTTGTAGGGGTTCATATTTTGATATTTATGGGCTCATCATCAATTCCTTTGGACTTTTGTTTTCAACCACTTCTTTGGACTACTTGCTTGTTGACAATTCTATGGAAAGAATTAACCTTTCAAGCCATTTCCTTTGAAATTTTCTTTGTTTCAGGCAATAAATCTTTCAAGCTTTTGTTTTGACCTTTTTTACGAAATATTTATTTCAGTATTTTCTCTAGCTTATTCCTTCGGAAGAATTTATTCAAAATTTTTACCTGAAAGAATTTCTTTGATGTTTGTTTGAGCTTTTCATTTGGAACTTAATTTCCATGGATAGTTCTTTTGAAAGAATTCATTCCTTTTCTTTTAGATAATTTATTCATGGCTTATTGCTTCGGCACTTTTGCCTTAAAATAATTCATTCAGACTTCCCTCCTGAAAGAAATTCTTTTGACCTTTTGCCTTGAACAATTCCTTCAAACATTTGAAAAGAATCCTTTGGCTTCATTGAAAATGGTCTTTGGAAACCCTACTTTGGGCCACTTCTTGAAAGAAAAATACCCCTCAAACACCTTGAAGTGGACCATTTTCATGAGAAATCTACCCTTTGATAAAAGTGATAAGGTCCATTTGCTTCAAAAGTGCCCTTCAAAACCTTGAAAAGTGTCCTTCAGATTTCATAAGTGGACCATTTGGAAAGGACACTTTTCCAAAAAAGTACCCTTCAAAAAACTTGTAATGGACACTTTCTCAAGAAAATAAGTCTTTGTAACTTTTCTTTCAAACAAATTATTCAAAAGAATTCCAACACTTAGTGGGAAACAAAATCCCCGAGAGATATAAATAGTTAGCCAAAAGAAATATTCTTTCAAGAAAATCGGGCAGACAATTTTCCTGAAAGAAACCTAAAACTTAGCTCAATAAAAATCCCAATAAAAAACAAACACTTAGTCCCCACAAATTTTGAAAGAATGAACAAGTAAAGACTTTGCTGAATAAAAGATTTTGCACTTAGTTTTTTGGCTTGTAGGCTTATCCTTGAACACTACTACTGGATCCTTGAAACCTGCTTGGATCCTCTCTATTTGCAAATGTTGGATCCATTTTTAAGCCTTTGATCCACTACTTCATCAAACCATGCAAGAGATTTATATTTGGGCCAAAATAGCCAATAGACACATCACTTCATTCTCTTGCTAGGTGTCTTGAAGTCTCTTTATCTCACTAGGCCAATTTTGCTTATAAGTGTCAAAACTTGAATTCATATTTAAAAAATCATTATCTCTTCATATAATGGTTATCAATATCATATCAAACCTAAAAAAACTCATTTATAGGTCTAAAACTACTCCCAAGAACTCATTTTGAACCAAAAGCTCTCATTTGGCCTCTTTCCTTGTAACCTTAAAAATGTGTCGGCCTCATTATGTATAAGAATGTACAAATTATATTGAAAAATTTACCACATGTTTGAGGATACATTATGCCTTTATAGCTACATGTCAAATTTCATGTCCATACTCTGAGTAGAAGTGCCTTTTTCTACTGTTCTCTCTCCTTAATTAGGCATCCTTACATATAAGCCTAATTTTCTACTCCAAATCTCTCCCACATGTGTGAAACCACCCAAAATCATCTGATTCACTTTACCTATCCTATCACCAAACTCCATGTAAAATTTGATCCCATGAGACCCTATGGAAGTGTGAGAACTATGAAATGGTCTTGAAACCTAGTCTCATTTTAGGCCTATTTAAGACTCCCTTGAAAAATAGAGTTTTTTTAATCACTTCCAAGATGTCCTATGTAGATATTCTAGATTTAATAGATGAAATACATCTCAGGTGACCTTTCCCAATAATTTTCAAGTTTTCAACCTTTCAAAACTCCTAAAACACCAAAAACCTTACAAAATAGTGCAATTATTGTAGCTTGTATAACTCCAAGTATAGATGAAGTACACCTAGAGAATCTAATTGGAGTCCTAAACAATGTCCAAGATTTTTTATGAGAACCTCAAGTCATCTCATGCAATTTAGGATATCATCTCTCTCAAGTGGTCTTTATTAGGGTTTTAGGAGGGTTTAAACCTATTTTAGTTCTTAACAATTATTCATAAACCCTGATCCTTCAATTCTTGAACCAATGCCACCAAATTCAAGTTTTCTATTCCCCTCAACTATCCTTAGGTGCTCAACTTCCCATTCATGATGACCATATAGTTTTAAGTGCAATAAGTTGGCTCCTAAGTTAAAAAGAAGCCTTAGAGAGGGGTTGATAGTTTTAAGCTTTGTTCATGAAGGTTTGAAACCTATTATAACAACTGATGCCACAATAATTAAGTGTGGATACATATTTATCACCCTTAAAGTCCATTTTGTTTCCATGCATAGGTCATGGCCTCACCAATCAAGAGAAGACATGTCTTCAGAATGTAATCACCCATTGGAGGAGCTCGAGATGGTCTTTAGAGCCTAAGTGCCACCTTTGTTGATTTTCCCCTATTTGGATGGTATTGTAGGACTTGTAACAATATTTTAAATTCATCAGTCCACTTATAATCTCAAGTCACCTTTTTCAAATCACCCCTATTATGACTGTAATATAGGTCTACTTGTGTATGTTGGGATTACCAAGCTTAGTCAGAATCTTCAATATTTTCCTCACTTTAGTTAGTTGAAGGTCTTATGGAACCATATTATCATAGAGATTATATTCATATATAATTCAATCCCTCTATAGGCCTATATGTTTCTCAATACAAGTAGCCTTTTGTAATTGATCAGCTAGACATGCCTATAGGTCTCATTAGCTGTGTGGGTACACTTTAAAGAGTCAATACAACCATCTTACTAAGTCCGAGGACCTTACATAGATATTATTACCATGAAACAATCTATAAATTTTTTACATCTTTTCAAGGCTCTCATAGCCCTTCAACTCTTTCAAAATAAGCAAACTCTCTCATGAGGGAAAGGAGGCATGTAGACATCAATTTGACTATGTATGACAGGGTTTAGATTTATAATTTGTTCATCCTTCTCATGTTTATTTTGATTCCTCATGAATTAAAATGGTTTCATAGTTTGGACATTCACCTGAGCTATAATTTCACATTCCTCAAATACATTATGTTTTCTCTTTAACTTGAAACTAGTCTATTTTTTCTAGCAAACTATAGGTGGTTATGTGTTTGAATTAACTTTGGGCTTTGGGACATGTCTGCAAGTCATTAGGCACTTCATTAATCTATAAATAACTTTTTCATGATATTTATATTTTAGTACCTTCTCAATTTATCAAAACCCTATACTTCACAATCACACTCTATTCAAGACTGCCTTCTAAAAGGGTGGTTATAGGTGATCATTAGGAAAGGGTTTAATCATGTGATCTTGAGCTTAGCTTTCTCGGCTCCACCATAACACCTTAATAGTAGCCAAACTTATTTGGAATATGTTTCTCATTTTTATATAAGTCTCATTGACTTTTCATATCATTTAAAAAAAATAATCCACTTTTATTTTTACACAGAACTGTGTATGAACACCAAAGCTTGTAGACTCTCTCTCATCCAACATTCATTGGTTCTCAAACACTTAGGTGCTTCCTTGAATTTTAAGTTCTATCTCATTTTCATTGAGTCATGTTTCATGCTTCTAACCAATTCTTGCTTCCATGGCAATTAATTTTAGTCCAAAATGAAGACCTATATGTATGTCACTTGTAGGTCTTCATTTTACTTGTATAGGCTACAAACACAACCTCTTAGGTCCTTTAAAAATTTGATTATTGTGTCAAATCTTGTATCATCATTTATCATATCTAAATAATCCTAGACCTCCTAACCAAACGTTGTACCACTTCAAACTTATCCATTTACATGTACAGACTGTGTATATAGTCAGCTCATGTTCAAGGCATATGTATGGAAATTGGAGTTTCTTCACTCATTCATGTTTCCTAATGATCTTCAATAGGATTAGTGTCAAATTATTATTTTTGAATATGTTACACACTTTTCCTTGACTTGAACACTTCATAAAGAAACCCTACACCTCATGAACACTCACCTACAAGTTTACCTACTTGTGGGTAACTAGAACACATTTTAACATTGTTTGAGAGTACAACTTGATCTTAATTCTCATTAATTGTACTTTAAACTTTATCAATACAATAATCATATGATATTATTGATTTATTATTTCCATTTGAGCTAGGTTTGGTAGTCATGCTTCTAGAATATTTTCAATGTATTGTACCTTGTTTCCAAGAATAAGAACATGACATATCTTGAAAGGATCATTTACAATATATACTTCTCAAGAAGAGGGAACATGACTCATGGAAGATTTAGGGGTTTTAATGAATAATTTATCATTTGGAACCTTTTGATAATGACAAACATCTCAAATAAACCAAAATAGACTTGTGACAGGATGATATGCCCACACACTTAAGACACATTTCTCCTTTGAAGATAACACCTCATGAAGTTCAATTTATTGATGAAACCACCATGAAAGGAGTCATTTTATCCTTTGAAAACACAAAAAAAAACAACTCTCCTCCAATAAATTTTGGCATGAAGAAACATAAGCAAAACTAGACCCTGCTTAAATGAACAAGGCATAGTGACCTCCTATCACTCTTAGTGATTGTTCATAAAGAAGAGGGGATTAATATAAAAATAATTCCACAAATGGAAGTCTACTAGGACCCCATCCTATAGAAAATATTTTAGGACTCAACTCTCTCTCCTTTTTTCATACCATCCACTTAAATTTTGCCATTACAAGCTTATGAAGAGAGTGATGGAGGTTTTAAAGAAAATTTTACAATTTTAGGACCTAAACCTACAAAATAAACATGGATTTCACCTGTATAATTTAAAAGGACACTTATGAAACATTTTTTGCATGAATATGAGTTTACAAGTCCACACAAGTGCCCAAACCCCATTCAAAGTGTTGAAAATCAATATTATCATGAATTTATGACTTTATGACATATTTGAAAGTTATGTAATTGATAAAAGGTCCTTGTAAAGTGTATTTTATGGAACATTCACTTTGGTCGGCTTTGACATACATGAAAGTTAGCAAAAATCACCTTTTTCTTCATAAAACTCTACCTTAAAGTCCACAAAAGAACCTTAAAGTTTAAAAATAAATAGTAGTGTTATTATAAGGTCATTAAGGCATGAAATTAAATTTAAGGATACCTAATGGCCTATGAGACCACTCAACCAAGTTTCATTTCACCATTACAAGACTAGATCACTACAAGACCAATATAAGACATTACCTTAATTTATCCAAAATTAACTTAAGGAATGATAATAAGGTTTTATGAAAACTTTTTTAAGGATATTAAGGCATGAAAAATATATGAATTTTTTTATAAAAACATTACACTCAATTTTTCACCTATAGGGGTTGACATTTTGACCTTGGGGGTCAAAATTGGTCAACAGGTACCATAGTTATACACAGTTTTAGCATGAAACATATCTAAGGTGTATATGCTATATAATCTGTCCTGAATATTGTAAATTCCAATTAGTTTTAGATTCCAAACACTTTCAAGTGTTATCATCACCCTCTAGGTTGGACTTGTATAGAATGTATTGAGCCAATCTACTACATTACTTGGTCCACTTTTAGTATGGTTGAGGTGATTAAATCACTCAATATTTCTAAATTTAAAAGTTAGAATTGATTAATTCATCTAGTATTGATAGATTTATAGTGTGAGTTGACTTAGTTCACTCAAACTCACCCATTTATAAATATTATTGGCTTGTACGATTGAACTAATATCAACTGTCAGGTGGTAACTCATCTTTTCTCCAAGGTTGGAGACATGTGTCATCCAATATCACTTTATATCTTTAGATATATGCACTTTCCAAATTTACATTTTTATTAATCTTAGTTTTGATGATTCATAATTATACATATTTCAAATCAAATTGCCAAAAGATAAGATGATTGCATTGATACACATGTGTACTCCTAAACCTTGCTCTCTTTAAATTTCAAACATTTCAATGCTTTCAATTTTATATTATATCCATTAATTATATAATGCAATACATTGTTGGTTGTATTTCATTCACTAGAAATGCATTTAAGTTGGACTCAAGAAAAGACAAGGTGTGTTATACACACCTGAGTATGCATATCTTATTCTTTAAAGTAGTAATTTCATTACTAGATTAAAGGGGTGGGGAGGGGTAAATGTAAACACTATTTTTGAATTATATAACACCTTAGTCTTTTACACTTGGAAAATACATATCATGGATGTAACTTTAACTTATATACCTTTCCTACTACCAAAATGCTTGTATACACTATCTCTTTGTACCTAATTTCTTATCTTGTGGTTTAACCAATGTTATTCCCATGAATCAGGTCTTCTATATTTCTCATAATGTTGTAAACATGTTTATATTCCATCTCTACAAGTTATGGACCTGAAACTATTTTATAACATCGAGACACTTGTGTTATAGTTAGACACATACATCGATGTAAGTGTCTTATCGCAATGCAAGTGTCTAGTGCCCTAAAGTCATCCAATTTGAAAATGAAACATATTCCTATGGTCATCCTAAGTGTTTTTATGTGATATGTTATCTAAATGGAATGTTTTAAATACAATACCAAACCTCATTCATTCCTCACCTAGCATAGACCTATAAACACTTAGGACAGACCAAAAAACACCCAATCAAGCACTTAAATGAGTAAAGCTTACCTATTTTTTTATATTTCCATATCAATCATAGGGATAACACATCTACAGGATTGAAGTACTAAAGTAGTATCCCAATATCTATATTTGACAAGTTATAAGCTAGGTCCCTATTGTACTTTTTTATCACACATTACATGATTCATATACAAGATAACATGTAGGGGATAACTACATAAGGTTGCATCCCTCTTCAAAGTATTGGATATGTATGTAAAACTCATTAATAGAGGGTATTTGGGGTATCTCGACACCATGTACTCACTAACCCATTTTTCAACAGCCATTATGAAGATGAAGAACTAGGGTTTTGCTATTGGACAAGGAGTGACAATCCATGACCCAATCTAAATCTACTAAAGTGAAGGCGAGATAGAACCAAAAAGTATTGAGGTGGTCACATCCATTTTCAATAGGTATTCTATTTTATACATATACATCCAAGTTAGATAGTAGTGTTAATGTAACCATATTAGGTTGGTACAAGTGTTTGTTGAAATAAAGATGCAATTTTAAAAATCATGCAATTATTCTAGAATGTAGATCTGATCCACTTTTTACCTGTTCCAAATCAAAATTTGTATTACCATCAAAACTAGATAAGTATCTTATTTTATTTATCATTTTAATATTTATAATATATTAACTTTCTATATTTAGCATATCTTAGCATAATAAATTTAGCATATGTTTATTTGAGTTTCACAAACAATTAACCTAATTTAGAGATAGTCTACCATCCTTGTGCCCTAGGCTATCTCTACCCCTTTAACCTTAGATTCCTTAATCTACATTTTAGGGCTAAATAATATTATATATTTTCACCCAACCCAATATATATTTTTAAGGATGATCATATGTTTAAAAACCAAGCAAACTTCTTGACAACTTCTTCTAAAAGTAAATTAAAGCTTTTAAAATCTAATTTTCTTCTTTCTTAAACTAACTTCGGACTGATTTTTCTTTGAGGACTCCCCTTCTACTTTCCTTTTCTCTTCCTCAATGAATTATTCTTGACACATGCCTCATTAATTTTGTTTGTCTTAGTTGAGATGGCTTTCCTCCTTATTATTATACAAGGAACTCCCAATTATTTGCTCAAGTTGTGTTTGTCTTCCATGCCCAAGCCCATTAATTCCATGGTATAGTCCTACACATTTTGACCACCTCCTAATCTAAAATATTCCCACTTAGCTCTTATGATCTTTTTTATGCCCAAAACTATTAAAAATCCTATGTAACAACTATATAAAATCATCCCACTTAGCTACACCTAGGTTCTTCTTCTTTTAGAAGATATTAGATAACTCTACCTCCAAATTAGAGAACATCCTTTGATGTATAGACATGCAAATGAAATGTTTTTCACCTAGTTAAATTTACACCTATGACTAAATTAATTTACCTTAATTTGTTTCATAAATTTATGTGGTAATATAACATTTACTTATCCTTCAAAAGATGTAATCTCAATTTTGGTATCAACTTCGAAATGAGTATGTTTAGATGATTTTCTCTTAGGTGTTCCTTTATGTTTTTTTATTCTTATCATGCCCATTTATGAACTCTTCCTTATCTCTGTAGGGATCTTCTTCTCTTAGGAAACATGACTTAGCTAGAGCATGAACCACCATGTGCATGGTTTCTTCGGGACTTCATCATGGTTTATTATATAACAACTCTCTTATAAATATTATCTTCACGTTATTTTACCATTTAGTTTACCTTCTAATTCAACCTCCTTTTAGAAATGTCATGCTTTCAAGGTATCGATTCTTCTTCATTTGATCTTATCATTGTCATATAAGTTAACCAAAACTAACTTTCACAATACCCATATATTAATCTTTAACTCTGATACCAACATAATATATAGACTTATAATTTAAACTTATTAATGGAATTAAAATAATCGTAACATGTTTTCATACACTAATTTTTAACTCAAAATGATAGCTTGTAATACATTATAGTCTTACAATTAGTGTTGTGCGTTGTTGCCAAATAAAATGAAACTTGTAGAATTGTAATGTAGAAATGAAGACAACTGTAAAAAAAAACATAAACTATGAACGAAAATGGATAGAGATTTACTTTTGAAATACCAAGGTTGGGAAAAACTAGTTGAAACTAGAAATTTCTCGATGTCCTAATCCTCTTACAGAAAAATATAATTTACAAAGAGATCAAAATATTAAGTACAATAAGCAGCTTGTTATTTTGCACACTTAGTGCCTCTCTTGTCTTTTTTCATTCTTCTACAACCAACATGAACTATGACACTGACACAATACCATCTTCAATTTCCTTTGTACATCTTACTTATAGATCTCAAGAGTCTCCTTTCATGCACTAAAGTACTCCCAACTGTTTGGAAGTTAAAGAGACATCACTTCCCTATCTTTATTAGTAATGTAAAATTAGTGTAGGAAAAACCATTGGTTAATGTAAACATGTGGTATTGAAACAATCACATTCATAGGTAGTGGTTATGTAACTACCATGGTAGTTGTGATACCTCCTTTGCAATTTCACCTGCTGCTCTACTTGAATTGGTGGTTTCATCACGTTATAGAAATATTTTGTGTGGATCCTTGTTGAATAAATATAGATTTTATATGGTTATATCATAAACATACCTAATTATCCTCATCCATATGAATCTAATAAGTTGTGAAATAATATAACCATGACTTGTACCAGATATATTTTTACATAGGATTTTGTGCTTGAGAAAATGTCTGATACGAGGATCAACCCCTAAGGAGTCCCAATATATCCAGTTAGATATGTTATGTGATATTTCACAAGTCTTTGACTGTAAGGGTTTTATAGGGTGAATGAAAGATTTCCTTTATTTTTTTGAATAGAGGACGATGAGTGCACTCAATGAGTTAAATCTCAAGTATATAAATGAAGACAACTAAAAAAAAGAAGCATAAACTATGAATGAAAATGGACATGGATTTAGTTTGTAAATCATAAGGTTGGGAAAACTAGTTGAAACTAGAAATTTCTCAACGCCCTAATCCCCTTATGGAAAAATATAATTTACAAAGAGATAAAAATATTAACTAAAATAAGTAGCTTGTTATTTTGCACACTCAATGCCTCTCTTGTCTTTTTTCCTTCTTCTACAACCAACATGAACTATGACATTGGCACAATACCATATTCAATTTCCTTTGTATATCTTACTTATAAATCTCAAGAGTCTCCTTTCATGCACTAAAGTAATCCCAACTATTTGGAAGTTGAAGAGGCATCACTTCCCTATCTTTATCGATAATGTATAATCTATGTAGGAAAAACCATTGGTTAATGTAGACATGTGGTATTAAAATAGTCACATTAAAAGGTAGTGGTTATGTAACTACCATGATAGTTGTGATACCTTCTGTGCAGTTTCACCTGCCACTCTACTTGAATTGGACATTTCATCATGTTATAAAAATATTTTGTTTGGATCCTTGTTGATTAAATCTAGATTTTTTATGGTTATATCATGAACTTACCTAATTCTCCTCATCCATATGAATCCAATAAACCATGAAATAATATAACCATGACTTGTACTAGACATATTTTTACATAGGATTTTGTGCTCGAGAACATGTATGATAAGAGGATTGACCCCTACAAGATTCCCAATAAAGAAAGTTAGATAAGTTAAGTGATATTTCACAAGTCCTTGACTATAAGGATTTTATAGGGCGAGTGAAAGGTTTCCTTTATTCTTTTGAATAGAGGACTATGAGTGCACTAAATGAGTTAAATCTCAATTACACAAATGAAGATAACCGCAAAAAGGAAACATAAACTATGAACAAAAATGGACATATATTTAGTTTGGAAATCCCAAGGTTGGGAAAAACTAGTTGAAACTAGAAATTTCTCAGCATCCTAATCCTCTTATGGAAAACTATAATTTACAAAGAGATCAAAATATTATGCACAAAAATTGGCTTGTTATTTTGCACACTTAGTGCCTCTCTTGTTTGTTTTCCTTCTTCTACAATGAACATGAACAATGACACTAACACATTACCATCTTCAGTTTCCTTTGCACATCTTACTTATACATCTCAACAGTGTCCTTTCATGCACTAAAGTATTCCCAACTATTTGGAAGTTGAAGATACATCACTTCCCTATTTTTATCAATAATGTACAAGCAGTGCAGGGAAAACCATTGGTTAATGTAGACATGTGGTATTCAAATAGTCACATTCAAAAGCAATGGTAATTTAACTACCATGGTAGTTGTGATACCCACTGCACAGTTTCACCCACCACTCAAAAGTACTCCCAACTATTTGGAAGTTGAAGAGACATCACTTCCCTATCTTTATTGGTAATGTGCAAGAAAAACCTTTGGTTAATGTAGACATGTGATATTGAAACAGTCATATTCAAAGACATTGGTAATGTGACTACCATGGTAGTTGTGATACCTCAGTTTCACGTACCACTTTGCTTGAATTGGTGGTTTTATGATGTTATTATAAGAGGATTGACCCTTATAAAGTCCCAATAAAGTAAATTAAATATGTTATATGATATTTCACAAATCCTTAATTGCAATGGTCTTATAAGACGAATAAAAGGTTTAAAGGACCATGAATGCACTCAGTAAGTTGAATCTCAAGTAGATATTTTGAACTTAGAGCTTTTTCAACTTTATTAGGATGAGTGCCCCTTACCCAATTGACTGCAAAAGTAACCGGTCCCTAGAGCCTTGGGGATATTGAATATGTATGTATTTATTTGAATGGATTGATTGAGAGTTGAATGGTTATGGTTGCTGCTGACTCGGTCGACACGGTCAATGTTGTATTTTTGTTAGGATTGCATCTAATTTTGCTTTATCATATAAAACGATTTCATAGCCTTTGACTGAGATTATTCAAACAGGACAAAGAATGGGTGCATCCGACTTGTACCTAGGGAATCGGAACCCTTCTGGTACTATAAATAACAAGAGACGCTGTCTTTTTTTGCAGAGAAAATAGTGCTCCGCTTCAATGAGGATGGCTCTCACTTCGGATGACAAAGGATTTTCCATGTCTGTGACGAGATATTGGCAGAGAAGTAGATACAAAAGGCTGGATGGGTTTAGTGGAAGAAGGCAATTGAGAAAGGAGAAACTGGGTGCGCACAAAGGCAGGCTGGTTTGGAAGATCAAACTAGTGCCAAAGTTAAAGCTGAGAAATATTAAGCCTGCAGTTAATTTTTCTGCAAAGTCATGGCTCTCAAAACTGAGAGATGCATATGTAGATCTGATGTTCAATCTTGCCCAGTTCAGAGTGAAGCACAGCCCTAAAAAAATTGGTAGTGAAGAGTTTAATGATAGGATGATTGTTGAGATTTACAAGTCGTTAGGAATTCAAGTACAGATCTTGCCGAATCAGACTTCTTCAAGATCTATAAGTCAGTCTAATCTGAGAACTCTTATGGTTTGAGTGCTTTTATGTTGCAATTTGTAAAATTTTAGGAGTTATTTTTCGTGGCCTGCCTCGCCTGTACAAATGTTTATTGGTTTTATTACTGAAAGGATTTAATTTTTTTATTATTGAAAGGATTTGGAAGGTTGCTTTGATTTTCATTGCCTAAAATGAAGGGCAATTAAATGACTGGTTCGATTGGTATGCCATTAAAATTTATTTAAAAATATTGTTTTATGAAAAAATATATTTTACTGAGTTTATTTGTTTGACATGTTTGGAATCATTATCTTTGATTTATTATTAAGGAAAAATTTATTATTATATATATTTTTTTGATGATGAATCTGTGTATAGTTTTGTGTATAATTTTAATCTCAAATATATATTTTTGTGAATTTTATGAATTGTGAAAATATCAAAAAAAAAATTATTATTTTATGTTTATTTTCAAAATAATTTTATATTTATATTATTGATTTTTTTTCAAATTTTTATTAATATATATTTAAATCATTTCAAAATAACCTCAATAAATAATAAGAAAAAAACCAACTTAACACAAACACTAAAAATATTTATTAATAAAAAAAAGAATGATATATATTGTAAGGTGGAATAATAATCTCTCAAAAAGTACTGTAAAGGTGAGGTGATGAAAGACATTAATTGAATGGGAAGGTCATAATACATTTTTGGACTGTAGAAGATTTATTGAAAAATTATTCTAAAAACTATAGAAGATTTATGGTGAATAGCAACGTGGTTTCATTTTGATCTTTAACAAAATCAAAGAAGCCCTTTTAAACGAAAGAAAACTCATTGTTCTTTTCCAAAATTTCTTCAAATATTTTAAATGGAGGTCTCTTATTCCTGTTGGATTTGATTGAGAAGATGATGGGTTATTATAGATGTCAAGAGCAATTAAAGAAAAATTGATTAATAAAAAATTGTAATTAATTTTTCATATATCTAAACTAAAAGTAGAAATAAACTTTAAATACATCCGTAATCAATTACATTGATTCTGGCTGTGCTCAGTAAATCTGTATCACTTGCAATATCTCTAAACTTCTGATTTATAGTCACCTTGGCTGCTATGTTAAAGTTAGCAACAAATATTTCATTGTATTTGACCTCCGTTTTATTTTTTTAATATATATTAGAAATTGCTGATAAGGTGTAAAGTAAGCCCGGCATGGATATAATTTTTATTTTATTTTTAATAATTTAAATTATTTTTAAAAAAATTAATTTTATCATTTTTTGCGTATTTATTTTAAATTTATTTTATATATAAAATTTTATATTTATGAAATAAATTTGTTTAAAATATAATACTTAAAATATCAAAAAATTATGATTATAAAGACTTACATATTATATTTGAATCAAAAGTTGTTTTTAATATTAGTATAAAATAATATCAATATAAATTAAAAATTAATATAAAAAAATGATAAAATTTTAACTCTATATTAAATAATATATTTAAAAATAGATACAAATAAGTTAAGAACATGAAATTCAATCCCACATAAAAGCGAAGGCATTACACGTGCACACATAGAAGCCATTCCAAATATGTTCTACAAGGTTTTCTAAATTTAATAAAGGTTATATATCATTTTTTTAAATAAAAAAGATAAATAGACTTTTGACAAGTAGAACACATGTTCACAAGGGAGGGAATGAGCTCTCTTAGGGTTTAAGATGTGCCACCACTACGTTTTGCTAATCACTTTTTTTGGAATATATGGGGTTTGGTTTATGTTAATTATTATTTTCGTAGGTAGTTTCATCTTAAGGTAATCTTGGCCTATTTTATGACCTCTCCATTCTAGTTGAAATTGTGAAGGAAGATCATGAAACTATTGATATTAGCACCCTTACTCTTAACAATTAGTTTTGAAAATTCATCTTCAATGTATATTATTAGGAGACTCTTAGTTTGATATTGTTTTATGTATTTTTGAATTTAATTTCTTTGAGAAAAGTTTCTTTAATAGTTTATTTTGTTAGAAGAATTTGTTTTGAAAGTATGTTAAAAACATGGATTCAATCTATTTAGATGCAACATGACATTATACTAGAACACATCTAAAATATGACAAAAGTTTTTTTTTTTAACTTTTATTTTATAACCCCATCCATGCAGGGTTCATTCTGAATAAGTCTTTTACTTGGTATATTTGTAATTCTCTTATAGTTTATCATTTTGGACATGGGATTTTCTTGATTTTTAACATACAACCCTTATGGTCTTAGTTTGGGTTGAATTCCCAAGACGTTTCTTGCCTTTCTGACATTTTATTGACCAAATATTGGCCACCAATGGCCATATTATATGTCAAGATCTACTAAAATTCTACTCAGCTCATCCAAGAAAAAGAGGGGTTTGTGTGGAAGTTGACCTCTTTCATGACCTTAAGGATTCTTTTTTAAATCGAAGTGTATAATGTTCATCATTCACAACATATTTTAAACATTAATATTCCCAATATGTGTTCCAAGTGTCAATATACATGACATAAAATTATAGATTTCCTATTGTTTACTACTCATAATAAATCCATGACCAAACCATTTCTGAAAACCCAAATAATAGTGGTGAAGAAGGGAGGACCATGGTTGTGTCAGGGGATCTAGCTCTAACAATTAGAGCACATATGATTACTTCTTGTATAAGCAATTAAACACGGAATTAAACCAGAATGATAAAGTAGCTAGAAACTTGAGACAACAAAGAATTTGAGAGACAATACACACTCTTGTATTAAATATTACTAGAAGAAAATACAATAAGGAAGATGCCACTTCTTCCTCCACCTCAAAGGATTGCCACACCTCAAGACCTTCTTCCCTCTCTCTCTTGCTCAACACAACAACTCTAAAGCCTGAGTTATTATCCCTCCTTGAATGCTTCAACTGATCTCCTTGACCTTGCTAGCTTCAATGCTTTTACTTGCCTTAGAATTATTACAATACATGCCTTATGGGTCTTTAAATAGGATCCCATGCTTACAAAAATAGAACTCTAGTTACAATAATTAGACACGCAGCTCGTGACTATAATTAGTCATTTAACATGCAAACACTCGCTTCACTTAACTGACTATTCGTCAACAACAGTTTTGGAAATACACAGGCGATTGACGCCGGTCCCTGCTTGTCTGGTGCTGCCGACGTCGGTCGACTATCTGCAGTCGCCGGTCTCCTTCTCCACTGCATCTGACCGACGTCAGTCATACTGCCGACGTCGGTGGCTCTGGTTCTTCAGCATCCTTCCTTGTGTCTGCAAACAGTTGAAGCTTTTAGCTCCACACCTTAACAATCTCCCACTTGGAGATAAACAGCTGCAACTTGTACCTGTACCTGTACACCATCTATTTTGTTCCTTAGGCTCTGTATCCCTCTTCAACGTCACTCTTGAAGACCAACCACCACGCAAACCTATGATGCAATACCTTTATCTTATGCCACAAGAATTCTGTTGCTCCCAAATTCTCCATGACATACTTCTGAACCAACTCTACCCTTAGCGCAAAAAACTCCCTGTATATGAAACCCTGCAACAAGTAACACAATACAGTAATAGGATAATGTAGCTAATATTATCCAACCTGGTAAAGATAAAATACAATGGTCAAACCTCCATTGTTCTACAGCATACTCAAGACCATATACCATAGCCTTCTGTCTCATGTGTCCATCCACTCTCTTCTCTAAAACGGGAATCCATCCCTCTATCCAGTGCTTTCTTCTAGCTGACAACTCTACCAACAAATACCTGTTTGGTTCTACTCAAGGACTCACACTCCTCATCCATGCCAAGCTCCCACTGTTTTTGGATTCTACCTGCATTGCTTCTTCCATCTTCCTAGTTCATGACTATCAGTAAGCAATATAAAGAAGGTGAACGACGAATATGAGGCTCACTTACCATTTCTGACCTCCACATGGGTGTTTGAGACTCCTTGACAGCTAACTATCCACCCATCATCCGTTTCAGTGACCGATCTCGGCCATCTCCTAGTCTGCTCTCGACTGATGTTGGTTCCCTGCACTGACCCTGACTGCCGACGTCATTTCCCTGGTCGATGTTGGTGTCCCTCCTGCCGACGTCAGTCCTTATGACCAACGTCAAACTTCTCCTGTCTGACCTACTGACCCTGCTGGTCTGCACATGACCGATGTTGGTATCTGGATGACTGACGTCGGTGCCAAGCAACCGACATCGGTGTCTGTGTGTTCCTGTAAGTGATGAAATTTTCATCCGTGAGCTCTTCTTGGATCAAACCTCTGTTCATGCTGCCCTGCTCAGATTTATTCAGCCCCTGTGACTGATCTTTGTCCTTCATCTCCTCCATAAACACCAAGGCTTCTTTGTTCCTATCAAAAGCATCAAATTTCCTCTTTCTGCAATGAACTGTATTTATGCTTTCCAAATTTGAACACATACCTTTTAAATCAAGAACTTCCATTCCCTTCCTGTTCTTGTGACCAAGCCTATTAGGCCACATCTTCGAATCTACACTAGAAGTAGAATCAGTAATACAAGTAGACGGATAAAGAGTATCTACTTTCTTACCTTTTGCTAGAACAAGTGCTCCCTTGGTAACCTTCCAAGAATCCGTTGTGAGGGTTATTGTGCATCCCTCATCTCCCAACCTTCCTACAGAAATCAGACTCTGCTTCAGAATTGGAACATGCATGACCTCTTTCAACACCCATGTGTTGTCAATCTGCAATCTCAGCTACACTTTCCCTTTGCCAACAATCTGACAAGGCGTACCATCCCCTAAATAGAGCACTCCAAAATCTCCCTGTTCATACTCATAGAACAAATCTCTGTTTGGGGATGCATGAAAAGATGAACCAGAATCTAAAATCCATGATCCTACCTGACTATCTGAAGAAAGTATGAGAGCATCCTGCATCACAATATTTGCATCTTTTGCTTCTTCCATACCTGCATGTTGGTTCTCTTTATCTCTCAACCAACACTCTTTCGTATGTCCTTTATTTCCACAAAACCAGCAGGTAATACTTTTGGACTCGGATTTCCTTCCCGACCTTGATTTCCCTTGCTCAACCTTCTCCTTTTGCCTTCCCTTGCTTTTTGCACTTAGAGCATTCCCTGATGATTCACCTGTGCTTCTCCTGCGTATTTCCTCATTCAAGATCACACTCACAACATCATCAACTTTTAAGATTTTAGAAGCAGATGCAGAATTACTTACTGCCATAACCATACCGTCCCAACTTTTAGGCAAAGAAC